>JAQIWN010001846.1:0-18392 GCA_034699025.1 Entomobrya cf. arborea Gr-Col-00668
CGTTTCGCACGTTTCCCACAATTTCCGTGCGAAAGCTTTCTCATGGAATGCGAAAGTATCAGAAAATCCATTTTTTACACCATTTACTTTTTATGTTTTTGCATAAAAGGATAATTTTGTTGATTTTATTTAGGTTAGGTTAAGTTAGGTTTCAAAAATACTTTAAAATCTAGGTTTTTGCGATACTTTCGCATTCCACGAGAAAGCTTTCGCACGGAAATTGTGGGAAACGAGGATTGTGCGAAACTACCGGAGATAGAGGTGAAGTAGACTTCGGCAAAAAAATGCATAATTTTATATCTCAGAATTCCAAGTTGGAATATATTTGTAATGATTACTACTAAGGACTTTATGGGCTCTTATCTGAATATAATCGTGATTTAAATTTTAAAACTTAACTGGATTGAGTAAAACAACGTGAATGAAAGAAGTTGAAATTGTATTCACGTTCATGGTTGTCACTCTTCCGCTGTCCTGTAGTTTCACTTTCAGTGGAAAATATATCCTAACAAGACACAAGACGTCAAGCATAATAAGAACATTTACGTAGTTATTTTTTTATGAAAAAAATGCCACTTTTTTCCTTTCAGGGTTTCAAACGTGTATACCACAAAGAGGAGTACCAAAGAACAGAACACTTTTACGATGATGAGGAAGCGAAGAAAATTGCTGAAAGTTTTGGCCTGAAAGAAGCAAAGGAAGCTGATAATCATGGGACAAAAGGAGATAAACGCAAATATCAAGTAAGATTAAGATGTTTTTTCTTAAATCTGTAGACAGATAAATAATATGATTTTTTCCTCATAAATCGCTTTTTAACTCACAATTTGACGTAATCAAGTTCTTCAAAGATTGAAGTTAATAGCCTTGATTGCCACATGCTTGCGTAGCCATACGCTTGATGATTAACCAGTGGGTAACCAAATTGGAGTAACCATGTTGTACACACGTTCATTTTGATTTCCGCTTGTCCAAATTAATTTCGTACCAAGATATCCCCATGAATGTGCGTACGATGTTACACAATATTTAGAAATTACTACTTGCAGGGAAAAAAGTTAAATGTGTATTGATAGCAATTTAAGATGATTTAAAACTTGATTTCCAAAAATTTGAAACCACAATATTAAGTAGTCAATCTTTACTTTCTGTTATGTCATATCATACGCTACGCATAACAGAAAAATTCTGGTTGATTCTTTGCATAAGTACACAAGAATGATCATCGGTAATCTAGATGACCACTAATGAAAATGACAAGTGTTGAGAGCACACGTAATCGATTTCTAACAATTTGCACTAGATGAAAATTATAAATTTGCATAAAAAGAGTAACCAACAAAAACATGAAATTCACACGCATAAACCTCAAAAATACGCTAGTCATTATTTCTGACGCGACGATAACTATGTGTACCCTTTTGAGTGCAAAACTTGCTTAGAAGTTATGACTTATGGCACAAAGTACTCGAGTAGTAGAAGTCCAATAAACAGTATCTGGCGAAAAGAGGTTTTTAACAAGAGCAAAGTTTGAAAACAAGTATGAACAAAAATTGTTTTTTAAAAAGCGACAAACTAAATTCAATAAACGTAAACATTTATTCTATCACGTCAACTTGTGGAAACGTTTCTTTAGAATTAACTAATCTAACCAAGTTTTAAGAAAAGTAATTTTAGTGCATGCTTCACTAATTTATTGAGTTCTGGCGTATTTCTGAGGTTTTTCTTTGTGGAAACAGATGTAGTCATTTGAAGACAAAATACTTGATTCGATGAATTTTTAATGCATTGTTTTGTCATTATAACTATTGCAGCACTATTGAGTAGTTACTTTAATTTATACAGTTATCCATAACAAAAACTATGATCAGTGTATTTTATCCTTTTGGTTAACGCGTATGTACATGCGTAAACATGCGTCAGTTTTATCGTTTTATGGGTAAAAAAATATGCAGAAAAGCAAATCTATAGTCATGATATTCATTTTTAATTTACGTCTATATTTCAGCCGTATGCTAGAATACAAGAATAAATGCTAAAATATTCAAAAATTTAAGGGAGAAAAGAATTGATGAAAAGATGCCAAGTTATTGATTTTTTGCTTAATTTGTACTGTTGTGTTTATTTGTACACGTTTAATCATGATGGATAATGTTAGTTATGTACATAATGTCAACCCGTTTTAAAATTTCACTTTCGCTAAAAATTGCTGGTCTTTAGCTATAGCTTAGGGGTTGCAGCTTTAATCGCAAATACATGTAACTGGCCAACATTTGGTTGGTCATCATCATAATCTGAAATTGTTTTCAAAGAAAATTTTAAAGATATTTTGCAATTTCTTATACTATTTTACTAGGGGGTCCGTACAGAATACCTTGATGGGAAAAAGCATGAAAATGAGCATGGGACACATGATGGGCACAATAAAGGACAGCACACAACGTACAAAGAAACTGAGAAGCATGGCCATCATAGTAATTATGGAAAGTCGCACGGAAGTCCACCACACCATAATTCTTACGATGCTGCTTATTCTCATAATGATCATCAAAATCTTCACAATCATAATGATCATCCTCAACAGAATAACCAGTATCATCATAACACTCATCAAGCAGATTACCATCCAAATCACAATTACCATGCTGCCTCCTACAGCAATCCAAAGCAAAGCACAATTCATCAAGTGCCCCAGTCTGTGGTAGACCAATTAAGGGGAACTCATGATATAGCAGCAATTGTTTCTGCCCCAATGGCTACGTCATTCACTGTTAAAGAATTTTCTCCTCTAATTTCTACACAAACTGATTCTCCCGTTTCCACATTAAATCCCTTTCGAGCTTTTCCTAAAGAGTACTATAACAGGACTGCTTTTACTCTGCAAAGTCAACCAGATAACCAAACGGATGTTTCCAATGACGGTATAAACTTCACCCGAAGGAGAAGACCTTTTAGAAAGCGACAACGAGAGAAAAAGATGTTCTTTTCTCCAAAACACCGTTTTGTAAAGGAAGATGATCCACCTACTCACACCAATACGGAACATCAGCAAAAACCGCAGATAGCCCCGTATGATCCAACAATACCGGTTGCATACCAAGTATCATCAGTTTCTGAAATTTTAAACAATGCAGACACCGATAACAATGGCCAGGTCACTGGCGAAAATGATACAAAGTATACTCCTTATGCCCCAAATTTTGGTCCTGCAACAGATTCACCCATTTTTATAGCTGCTTCTCCTGGCGGTGGTAACGGCCAAAGATATAATAATAAAGAAAGGGAAGTGGTCGGAACTGGACAAGGAGGTGGATCTGGTCGACATCAACCATACCCCATCAAAACCTGGCTTTGGCCACCTCGTCCTCGCCAACCAAAGCGACCAAAACCTACCCCACAAATAGCATATTCTCCCAGACAAATGCAAGAGCTTTTCCAAGGTCAAGGTCATCGTAACCACCACCATCACAGTCATCCTCATCATCACCAAGCTTCAAGATATCCTGTCATTGGGGGTAACAATCAATTGCACTTGGCTAGCATTCCTTTCAGACATGCTTCTGCTCTTCACAAGCTTGGAAATCGGCATAGTCGTTATTCCACTTTAAAGCATAATTACAAGCATCCACATGACCATCAACATCATCCAAGATATTTGCATCCCTATGAAATTTCCACCAGAAAAAGTGACACTGACGTAGACGATGATGAAAATTCAAATAGAACTGCCTCTTTATATCCTCCACCTACTGATGAAAATTCCGACCAGTACTACTTTAATCATAATCACAGATATGCCAAAAATCACTTAACAAGTACAGTCAACCCAGTACCAAGTGAAAGCAATACCAAAAATAATGATGATGGCAATGGTGTAAGAAATACACTACTTGATCCCGTTCCTGGAACATACTCAACTGTAATTAAAGTTTTACCTGCAACAATGCTCAACATCAATAGTTCTTCTTTACAACATAGTGGCTCAAACTTGCATCATCTTGATAGTAAGATACCTTCAGTCACACAGCGTCCATTAACAGCAGCAGACTCTATTTCAATTACAACTGCTTATCCTCATCTTCTTCCGCAGCATCAAATGCATCATCCTCAACAATCTAGACCCTTTTTACCAAAACCCAGATGGCTAACATTTACAATGAATTTACGAAACCCGATGGACTTTAAAGTAGGAACTGAATATGCTAATCATGGTGGAGGTGGTGGCCCACATCATCAACCGATGGGACCTCAAGGCCAGCCAATGTCGCATCCCTTAATGCAAGGCTTGAAAAATGGAATTTTAAAACCTTTCACTCGTGGACCTCATCCTAATTTGCTTGTAGCTTCACCTTCAGTTACACCTCAGCATAGATTCCAGAGGGGACCTTACGGACGTGCTCCATTGATGATGCAAAGACGCCCGCATCCAATTTTTGCACATAATATGGTCAGCTATAATAATTTTGGAGGCATGTTACCTTTAATGAGTAAGCAGCAGATTCAGTCGGTTGTCCCACCTGCACCTCCAAAGCCGGAAACTTCCCCAGCTACATTACTTGTTATCAAAAGTGATCGGCCAAAATTCTATTATAATTATAAGCCAACAAATGAAACTGGAAATCAAACCAAAGTTGAAGTAGAGCCCGAGTCTGGCCCTGATCCGAAAAAAGAACCATCATCAGCAGAAAGCCGAGACTACTCAAATGAGAATATTGTTCATAAGCCAACTTTGAAGGTGTCTAAAACACTGGCGATTGCAACAAGTTCTGACTCCCCAACAATTACGTTAACACCAACTGGCCAACCAGTCATTGAATTGCAAAAACGGCACAGTACACAGTCGCCTCCATTTGTAACTGGCATTATGGATTCTGTTGCAGATTTCTTTGGAAGGATGGGATAACAAATTTTATGCACACTTTTGTTCTCTTTTTTATATTAAAAAATATGACACATAAAATTGTTTGAACTTTGAACAACTTAGAAAAAAATGCTTGTGCCATGATAATGTGCATCAATATTATAATGGAGAGTTAACGATATGTTATGGATGTGTTTATGAATTTTGGTACTAACTTAATTTAAGCGTAGAAGCATTAATATTTTTATGGATCATTGCTTTAAAAGTAACCTTCATGTTTTCTTTAGCACCTCATAGGCTGGCTGGTGCAAATAAATTCATAATTGAAAAAATAAGTTAAATTTCTGTATATGGATGTTTTTTCAAACAAAAATGGTATAAACACAAAGTAATTTAGTAGCCATTCACGCTTGAGAGAAAGTTACGGAAAAGCTTTTGGCCAGAAAATGGAGCTTTCTGTTGCCGTTGTAAGTTTAAAATTATGGATTTGAAAGTTAATTCCCCTAAAAGCGCATCTATCACTTATGCAGATGTAGATCAAGTTTACCTCTGCATATTCTACCCCTTCCGTACGTAGAGTATCTTCCCATACCATTCATAACTTGGTGGAAGTCAAAATTGATCTGAGAGTTACCGAAAATTTACATGCCTTATTTGGCCTTTTATCGGTGTTGATGTGCATCAAAAAAGTCTAATTTACTAAACATTAATTTTCCGAACAACCTTTACTCATCATTAAAATAAACTACTTTCAATAACTTGAAATCATAAAGCTTATCATTCACCCAACATTTGCAAAACCTTTTTTGTTAAATTTTTATCATCATCACAAACACAAAAAGTTGTGGAATATTACTGAAATGTGAAATGTCAATAAAATCCAAAGTTTGTACTCATTACATTACAAACATTAATTATATTTTATTGTACTGACTCAATAAAAAAAGTTTTTTTTTTCAACTAATTATCTACATTGTACTTACATACGACAAGACAGGCAAAGCTGCAAAGCTAATGTCTTTTTTGAATTGAATAAGCTATTACGAAATAAATAAAAAAACGTGGATGGTCATTTTTTCAAGTGGTGGTAAACTACAAGAGCTGGTTATAGATATAAGCTATTATATAAGTCTTTGCATTTTGCAGCAGCATTATAAAAAAACAGAAAAAAAATCAAGTTTGTTGCATTGCAGCAGACCATCACAATCATTCATCCATCCATCCTTCAAAAAAATATTTTTATCACATCATACTCGACGACAACGACGATGAAGCGCAAGTGCTCTAAATTAAAATGATAGTGAAATGTTAAAAAATGTATTATAAAAACACCTAAAATGATCAGCAACGTGGTGGAATTGAATGCATCGTCATCATCCTTGGCTTGTATGAAAAAATTTATAAAATGAAAAGCAGAATTACTTGAATTGGAACCATCATCATGAAAAAATATTACATATTTTTAAGTAGATAATAAAAGCAAAAAGGGTTGCTGGTGCTGTTACAATTTTCCATATTAAAAAAATGCCACCTCCTCTCATCCTAATAAGCAGAAAATGATCATGATAACATACAATGCATATCTTCAACATTCACCGACTCTACCAACCACTGCAACAAACCAACCAGAGTGAAGAGAGTGAATCTCTCAAGAGAAAAAAAATCAGCTTAAGTATTATATCATCAAACTCTTCATGTTTTTCCCTTCCCAAAAAAGTACTTTGTACTTCAGAAATATTATACACATGCTTTCAATTCATAACAACCATACTACCATATTTTTTAACTTTCATTTCAATTGAAAAACGAAAAATAAAAAAAACAGGAGAGCTTTTGCTGTTCTGCTCTCCAATCCAATCTCCAACCACACTGCTTTACCAGCTACCCAAAAAAAAACTCATCATCTCATCTCGTTTCTATACTCTTCTCAAACATTTCAAAATTGTATATTACATTTTTTTTTGATTTTCCATCATCATCATCAGCATCGTCACCGTCATCATAATCTTCATCCTCACACACAAAAACACTCCTCGTCATCCTCATATTCTATCAAGTTTTATAATGGGTTTCGTAAGTGTAAAATATAAAGTGTAGTTGTAAATTTGTAAAACCTTCCTCTCCAATTTTTTTTAAACAGAAACATTTGTGTACAGAAATCCTTTACGTGTACAAAAATTATGATGAAATGAAATGTTGATGGTCAACATAAAAAATTTCCATGTAAAGTAAATTGTAAATCCGACTTTTGTACCTCCAACACCACCAACCAAACTAATACATATACAACGCAACGGTGACGGTGGTAGTTGTGATATGGAATGAACACAACATGTGGGTATGAATTTTTTTTTTATGTTCTCAAACTAAAATCAAAAAGACAAGTGGTTGTTGGCATAATGGTGGTGGTGGTGGTAGTGGAAAAAAAATGGAAATATATTTTTCTGAAAGTATAAAACATTGAAACAAGCCACTTTATAATATATCTCTAGCTACCTATCTGTCGTTGTCGTCTCTCTCTTTTTAAAGCCGAAAGAGAAGAAATAGAACTGCCCTGTTTTTAACCCTTTTTTACGAACAAACCAAAAAGAGAACCAAAACGAAATGAAATACATCGTCGCTCCGTCGTCGTGTTGTAGAGCTGTGTAGCTGTAGCCGCTCTGTAGTCCCTTTTTTACTTTCAATTTTTATCCTGACTTGACGGTAAAAAAAATTCTTCGTTTTTACATGAACAATAGTCAAGTTTCAAGTAGAACTGCCATGCAAAATGCACAGTGCACTGTACACACCGCCGCACACCACACCACATACATTTTTATAACAAGGCTTATAATATTTTTTGGATGTGTTGCAATGTAATAATCCATATATACGATATTTTTTCACCTCTTCTTCTGCCTGCCTGGATGAATACATTCTTTTATATCACACAACCATCTTCTATATAATATCTCATATCTCTATCTCTTTTTTCCTCTCTCGTATAATATATTATTATAGCCTTATTGGATGTTTTTTCTTTTCTGTTGAGTTATATGTTAGCGGATAGTTTATGTGTGAAAAGAGAAGACTCTTCTCTGTATAAACTTTTGTGTGTACAATAATCTATTTGGTACTTAAAAACTTTTATATTGTGTTTTTTTTTCGTCTCTTCTGTGTGCTTTTCATGTTTGTTCATTTTTAACATGTCTGTGCTCTGGCCTGGCTGTGTACACAGAAAAAAAACATACAGACTACAGACAACCAAACTATTTTATAATGCTTTTGACTTTTTTTTCACAACAGCTTTTTTGTGTGTTGGGTTTTTGTTGTGAGTTTGCTATGTTGAATGTTGGATGGATGTACGAAAATGTAATGAGAATGCAAAGAGCTTTCAGCTTTTTTTTCTTCATGCTTGATATTACACATTATGCTATGCGATGCCTGCTTGAAAAAAGAGAAGGGAAAAAAGTCGATCGAAATTTCAAAAAAAGCCCAACAAAAAACTATATTTTTGTGAAATGGTCAGGAAAAAAAGGAGTCGCCATTTTAATAATTTTTATTTCTAAGAAGATAGGCGCAGATAGTAACTGTCTGTCGACTAGACTCGCATTCAGAACACAAGTAACCGGAGAAAATTTTTTGGCTATGGGGGAATTTTGTACATGATACAAAATATGATCTAAGTAGAAAAAACATAACAAATTATTGTACAAGAAGTTGAGGAATAAGAATACTCTTTTTCTGTATGTTTTTTGACGTATAAAAAGGAAAATATTAAGAAGGGAAAGAACAGAACATTGAAGACACAAGGCACAAAGTAAAGTAAAGCAGCAAGTTTTATAATGTGATATTATGGGAGTCTTGAGTCTCTCGAGTGAGTGTGGTGGTTGTTTTGTGATGTGAATGATCATGATGATGATGATCCACAACAGCACAATATGTGAATAAATGTGAATTTTATACTAAAAATATATATTGTACTTCTTTTTTTGTTTCATTATTATCATCATGCTTTAAAAAAACTAAAATAAAAGCATATTTGAGTGTGAATTGAATTGAATAATATTATGGAAAAGAAAATGTGGTGGAATGTACTGCAAACTCGGCATTCAAACATTTTGTGAGGGAAGAGAAATAATAAGTTAAGAGAGTATTTTGTACAGAAAGAATAAATTCTGAATCCTATGGCACAGTATTTCAATAATATTAATCATCATCATCATTATATTTTTTCGTTTCATAAAAATAATACGACGACGAGTTGTTAACGAGTACAATATATCATCATTTATCACATCTCTTCATATTAATAACTATACACAGTACAGAAGAGCTGGCTGTAAAGTAAAGAGTGGAGATCAGAAAGAGAAGACCACTAGACCACCGACCGAAAAGAGAGTTTGATTTGAACAAATTTTATTTTTTTGGAGATTTGTGTGTTTGCGCAACTTGACTAATATAATTTTTTTTATCACCATCTTAATTTCCGGAATTGTGTGAAGAGTCATTGCTCATCTTCTGGTTGTCGTCATCATAATGAAATGTTGAATTGAATCTTGTTGGATGTCTTGTTGTACAGAGAGGAAATTAATTTGTGGTTTTGTTAATGATGATGAAGATGATGTAAAGGCAAAAGTGTTGATCTACTCCTTTTTATGTGGAGAAGCCGGACATTTGTTTTTTTCTGCGGAAGACGTGGATAGATGGTGATCTTTTATAGAAAATTGTCATTGGATAAATTTTTGCATGTTTATGTGCAAAAATTTTGTTTCGAAAGGATTTTGAAACAAGTTGGAAGAATAAAGCGACAAATTGGTAATTGGAACCCTTATGGAATATCAATCGAATGAGAGATCAGAAGTCACTAATAATTATACGCATGGTAAGGGTTAACAGTTTATGTGTTTGTGTCAACGCTGTGCTTTTGTAATTTTTTGGAGAAATGCACAGTGCATTTAATTGTTGTTCTTTTTACGTGTTGTGAAAGTGTGTGTGTAAAGTAGTGCAACTAAAGTGTTTGTCACACATGTGAGATTTTACGTGGTAGTGATTTAAAGTGAAAGTAGAAGTTTTAAACTGTGCAATCGTGGAAACTCAACTTGCATGCAAAATGGCACAACGCGGAGGATCTCACGGCTATTGTTTAAAATGGAAGTACCATCCAAACAACCTTTTGCACATGTTTAACCAGCTACTTCTTAATGAAAGCTTTACAGATGTACTGGTAGCTTGTGAGGGAAAAACCATTAAGTGCCATAAGGTATGGTTTCACAATCACAGAATACACTGTGCAATTACATATTTTAGTTTGATTTGTTGGCATTGGTAAGTTTGATTTTGAACTCATGTTAATTTCCTGTCGCTTTAGATGGTGTTGTCGGCATGTTCCAAATACTTCGAGCAAGTGTTTTGCGAGTACCCTCAGCAAAATTCAACACTGGTGATATTGAAGGATATGAAATTTGCGGATGTACAAGCGATAATCGAGTTCATGTATCAAGGAGAAATCAATGTGGCTCATGTAAGACAGTAATTGAGTAAATGAATGGAATGGTACACTGGTAGAAAATGTTGTTGCAAATATTTAATTATGGGCGTGGTTTGTTAATTCAGGACCAACTAGCATCCCTTTTGAAAGCAGCAGAAAGTTTGCAAGTGAAAGGCCTTGCTGATATCACTGGTGCAAACTCTGGCGCAAATCATGGTGGAGCGTCTTTAACAGGTGGTTCAAAAGATGATGGTACAGATTATGGAGATCGAGATACTGGGGGAGAGGACTCTACTCCAGGATCACCTCCCAGTGGTTGTATTGAAGGCAACTCGGATGGGGGAGGGTCTTTACAAGATCAGCCAAAAAAGAAAAGAGGAAGACCGCCGTTAGGAATGGATGCTGCATCCATGTGTAAGTTAGACAATGAAGATATCAGGGAATAATGTACAAATGTATAAAGGGGAAATAGCTAAAATTACCTGTTTGTGTTATCCAACAGCCGATGGGATGTCATTAACCGTATCAGGAGGAAATCCTATGATGGACTCCTCGCAGGGTTTTGATGATTTTCCTGGAAGCCTTCTGGAATCCCATTTTGCCTTGCCACGAATGAAAAAGCCTAACAAACGGAAACAAACTGGAATGCCTTCTGATATCGAACAGGATGATGATATGGATGATGATGGAGGTGATATGGGTACCGGTGAAGACGATGAAGTTACCGAGGAAGACATACAAAACATAGTCAAGATGACAGATTATATCGAAAAGTGCGTATTTTACCCAAAACGAATGTTCGACTTGAGGTATAACATAATTTCAAACACCTTACATTTAAATATGTTTTTTTAATTGTAATTTCAGAGGGGGATCAAGACCACAATTTTGGGAGGAACCAACAACTAAAAAGATAATGAATGCGATACGTTCCAAAAAGATGGAGATGAAAGCTGCAGCAGAAATTTTAGGTGTATCATATTCCACACTTTATTCAAGATATCGAGAGGTAAATAGAGTAGTATTCAGTGATGATTAACGATTGGTTATCTACCAGGATAGTGTTATGATCATTGTCATTGTTTTCCTTTTCAGTTACACGGGTATTTGAAGATGCCACATACCCAGGATACAAATTTTAATTACTACCAAGTGCTAAATTTACTTCGAGCGGGTCAAATTTCCTTATCAGATGCAGCAAAACGATTAAACATTCATGAGAAGACATTGGGGGCTTATCTTTCAACGACAATTACACCAAAGAAACCCAGAATATCATTAACCCCGTCCACTTCTGCCCTTTCATCGGATTCACAGTCATTCGCAATGGTAAAAATATACAAAATCACTGGTTATGAATTTCATGCCTTCTTCATATTCGAAATACCAAGTTCATCATATTTTATTTCTCATTGCAGAACCTTATCGAACAAGCTAATCTTCAGGGAACGCAAATTAGCAATTTACTAGAAAAACAACAGCTTGGATATGATGATGAAGACGATGATGATTCAGATGGGGACATGGGAAGTTCACGTTCACATTTAAGTCAAGCAAACTCTTCGAAAATGCCTTTGTCGTCACACGAGTTAAAACAAGAGAGTGGAGAGGGTGATGGGTGGCCTCGCTGATTAATGCATATACACCTAAATGTACAGTAAATAAGCTAGATTTTTATTACTGAAAAAACATGTGAGCATAATAATTATAGTTAGACACAACACGAAAACTTAGGATAGATAAATCAGCAAAAGCATAACCAAAAAAGTCACACATTTAATAGAGATACTACGAGTTAGAAAAAAGTTGGCATTTCCATCCTTATAAATAATTTTAAGGAGACATACTTTATAGACTTCCAAGAGAAAAAAAATCTTTGTATTCACAATCTGTACAGGTAGATAAATAGACTAAGAGTTTTCGTTTGCTCGTAAAGATTTAAAAAATATATCATGATCATTATACAAAGCTTAAATATTCCTTATTTATTTGAAGACATTATCAAATCATGATACTTCTTTCACTGTAACCTCAACTATGCACTTGAAAAGTCGGCTAATCATCATGTGAAGAAAAATCACAGAGGAAAAAGTATTTATTTCACACATGAGTGGTAATAGCTTGCAATTTACGATTGTGATTTCAGTTCAAGTTCCGAAGAAGTCCATTACAATAGTAAATTGTAGATAGTGATACTACGTTATAAAAATAAGGGTTGGTTGCAAAAAATAATCAGTTGCTATTTGAAATGTTTTATTCGTTCGTACCCCAGTCGTGTTCTTATAAATCTTCCACAAACGTGTCATATTTCGGTTTGTCATAGTTTTGTTGTTAGTTATTTGTGCTATTATAGAAGGCTTTAATTCTAGACCTGTTTGTTATACGTTGCATTGTAAATAATATGCTGCTATTCTTCTTCCTAAAATAACATTTGTGTGAAATTGTTTTGAACGAACAAATTAATTTCTTGGTTGGTGATTCATGTTTCTTTAAGTTCATTTACTTTTGTTCACACCATTTTTGGTAGTATTAGACTATCGACTATTGTTTTGAAGTAGTATAATTATTCAAAAAGATGCAAATTCATAAATACATATTGCTTGTTTCCGATGATCTCAGTTCTTTGACTTTGTTGATAAACGATAATGAAAATATACAGAGTTATTATTCTTAATTCTTTTAGCCAGAGTAGCTGTTTACACTAATAGAATTCCTGTAGGTTTTAAAAAGTATGCCAGCTGAGAAAAAAAGCCATAAACTGGAAATTAGTTTGAAATTAAGTGAATACAAAAATATCTAAATCATTTATAATTTAGTCAGGTTATGGTGGAGATAAAACGAAAACATATTGAGTAGACAGCAGAGAGAACAGATCACACAATCGTAATGGACCATCATAGTGAAAGTGTACAAAATATTTTACACATTTTTATGATTATTATTAAAAAGCAAAGATTATACTTATTGTTAGTTTTGGTGTGTGTATTTTTTGAATTTACATGAGATTATAGATTACAGTTCCTATATATTCCTAAACATTATGTAGTTAATTAATTTCAGAACGAACTTCTTATCGTGTGTATCGTTCTTTCTCTTAAGTTTCCCAGTTTGTACCTCTCAAACCAAATTGTAGAGCAGTTACATTTAAAAAAAAACTGCTGTTGTGACTGATAAAATGACGAGTACATTTTTTATTACTTCATTATAAATACAATATCATGAATGGACACAGTGATGTTAGATAGCATTTTTTTTTTGCATTTTCAATGAAAACTTTTAGTCAAGTTATGTTATCATTTGGCCAAACGGTTTCTTAAAAGATGTGCGTGTGTACAAAAAGTACAAATGTTGATCAATATTGAGCAGAAATTATATGTGCTATATGAAAGCGAATGTTATCAAAGTAATTACTTTTTTCGGTTAAAAATTCCTGCTTTCACTCAACTGGTGATTGATTTACACTGACTTTGATCAGGTTATAACTTTTGAGCATAAACAAATTGCATTTATAGCTTATTTGTAAGATACAAATATTTTATGAAGATCAAACAGCACCATGCACTTAAAAATGAAACAGTATACCAAATTATGTCAAACCCAAAATTTGTGTCAAATTAGGTTAAGTCCATATTATGTTTAAAGTATTTTTTAGTTTATATTATTTCGTTAGAGTAATTCGTTTATAAAAAAATTGTATCATGTCCTGTAAACCCACCCTGTAGCATAAAACAATTTAGTTGATTGAGACTTTTTGCCTATTATGCTCCACGAAAATAAAAATGCATAGTAGTATGTGTATTTCATGTAGTAAATTTTAGAAAATAATATTTTTGTTTTGTTTTATATTTATACGTTAAAAAACTATCATAAAGTTGAACGTGATGATGAAGGATGATCAAATCCACAAAAATGATAACTTCAGGTTAAATTATTTTATGCATAATATACATACACGTATAAAAAACTTATGTGGTAAAGATTTAATTATAGTTTGCTATAAAAATGATGACTTTATATTTTTACTATATAGTTTAAATTGACTTTATTGTTCTTAACAAATATATTTGTGTGTATTTGAAGTATACGGAATGAAATAAGATGCGCGTTATGAAAATTATATGGCATGTACGATTGTGTACGTAATACGTAACTGACAATGATGATGGAAATTTCAGGTTGTTGTTGTTGTTGTTTGAAAAAAAAAGTCTTTTACTTGGAACAAAAACTTGTTTTGTGTCTGTCTGTTGTAAATATTACATTACACACTCGTGACTGTGACTTTTAGAGGAACCGGACCGGAACCATTTTTTTCACTTTTTATTGAAAAAGGAATAAGGTGTGTGAATAAAGAGTAAAGTTGTAGGTGCCTAAAAATGAAAATGTAAAGCTATTATATTATAATTAAAAATTACAGTACATACTTATGGCGACTTGAGTTTGCAAACTATTAATTAATTGTTACACAAGTAAAAGTTAATTAACTTTATATAAAATTACGCCTGATGAAAAAAAAAACATTGTCCACGCCATCAGTATATTTATATTTTACAAATAAACAATATTCCCACTTAAATCACAAGAAAACCCACGAAATTAGACGACATTCCTGGAATAAAATTCTTTCTTTCTGCAATTCACTCAATCAAGACCGCCGTGTATCATTTATTACTTGATCGTTGGCCATTTCCGGTTACGCTTTCACCTTAAATCAGTTCGCAAATATGCTGGAATTCCTGGGGCAAATTGGACATTCATTAGAATAGATTACTTTACAGATATTTTGTTTGCCAAAGGCCAAGGTCAAAATTTCCCATTTAGAATCCATTTATTTTTCATAATGATAAATTATAAATGCCAAAAAAATGCTTCGTCCACTCCCATATTTTCCTCATTGTTTTCAATACCAATACCCATTTTTGCATTTCTCCTTTGTTCACTTTGTTTATTCATGTGCGTTACGTGTAACTTTTCTCAAGTCATATAATATGCATTGCATACGGTCGTGTCCATGTCATATAGCAAAAAAATGAAATGAATCTCGTCGTTTTTTAGTATGGGTCGAGTCGGGTGTCGGTGTCGTGCTTGCTCGTGTGTGTGTCTTTTTATTCAAGAGCAATTGATAGTGCTACAATACTAGTTTTTATAGCTGGCCAACTATCTTCTTTGCATTGGAATTGCATTGCTTTCTTCCTACATATTTTATATATTTCTGAGAAAAAGGCAGCCAGCTGGTTAAACATTCTCAGCATCAGATCACCTCATGTAAAATTGTAACCACTGCTCTCTGTTTTTGTTTGCATGTACATATTTTTTGCATAATGCAATGTTATATTTCTACATTTCTCTCTGCAAGTTCAACCCTTTTTTTGCTCAAAAAAGAAACATAATTGTCACGCAATGAAATAAAATTCTATAATTGCCAAAAAAAAATGTCTGTAATTTTCTTTTGTTTTTAGAGATAAAAAAATATCTAAAGGATATTTGAGTTGAGAATCCAGATTCACACAAAAAGTATTCAGTGTGGAAGAAACGGTCAAAAAGAAATTTAATTGGGAAGAAATATTTAAAAATTATAGTGCTGGAAAATATGTGGGTCTGTTGAGAAAGATATTTAGGTCTAGTTGGTTTAAAGTAGATTACTGCCTACTGCTGCTGATGTACAGTGCCAATTATCTTTAATAAGTCGTGAGTAGAATTTTATGGAGCATCAGCATTGTAGTAAAAGTTAAAATTTTTATCGCTATACCCCATTGTATTTTGCTGTGTGGATTGATTTGTTGGTTTCGTTACAAAGAACGGTGATATTTTGGAAGAAATTAAAAGTTAAAATGCTACGTGTGTATCATTGCTGTAAAATCTAAAAAGTATTTTTTGCTGTTTTCGGGGGAAACTTGTAAGTTTGAAATTGAAAGGATTTTCCCAAAAATTGTAGTCTACAAGCTGAGATAATTTACTTGATTGGATTCCGTTTCTTTTACTCCTACAGGTTAAACGAAACAGGGTCACTCTGTTGTGGATTCCTAAGCCAAAGCCAATCCATTCTTAATATTGGGACGCTTATAAAATTTCACTATGGCGAACATGGACAATCCTTCTAATTTTCCACTTCTCTTGAAATTATACATTTATGGACTTCATGGTTATTTGTTGGAGGTAACGTTTACTGCAGTTTGGGAGTTTGTGCTGACTGGAGATTGGCGATTGCAAGGTATGAAGGGTTTAAATATATATCCCCGTAAATTCATTAAAATGTGAATGAGAATTTGACCAAAATAGAGTATGATTTTTATTTCTATATATTTAAAAAAAAAAAAAAAAAAAATTTGCAGGTGTCTCCAGCATTTGGTCTCTGCCAATTTATGGAACTTGTGGACTAGCCCTGGAGTTACTCAGCAGGAAACTACGGACTCATCACGTTCCTATATATTTCCGGGCGATTTTATATGTTTTGGTAATTTACTTTTGGGAATACACTAGTGGAACCTTGCTCAGCATATTTTCAGCTTGTCCATGGGACTACAAAGATTTTACTTACAATATCGGAGGCTTGATTACTTTAGAGTATGCACCTTTCTGGCTAATTACTGGGTTACTTGCAGAAAAGGTTTTAGTTGAGAGTTTAGACCACCGGTTTCGCTGGATTGGAGAAAAACATGATATTGTTTACTCTCAATCAACAAATGGATTCGCAAGTACAAACGGATACATGAAGTCAAAGTGACTGTACCTGTAATTTTTAATCATCATGAATTCATATATATCTTCAATCTTTAGCCCGTATTGTCAAAACCTACATGAAATGTAAAGGTCTATGCTCTGTATTTTAGTGCAACTATTTAAAAGATCTGTATAATTTTTAAGTATTCGTGTTATTGTTATATTATTATATATCAAACTCAATTAATTTGTAGTATTGTGATGTTAATTATTTTGTAATCGTTTCGCACGGTTTGTCTGGTTTTTTGATCTCTCTATATACGAATTAGTGGTAATCTGTAATCTTTTTGGGTTGGTCAATTATGTAAAAATAAGTTGTTTTAAAATTATCTGTAAGCATTCCTGAAGTTTCAATAATTTCGATATATTGTGTATATATCGCAGTTATATAATTTTTAAATGTAAAAGCTTCTGGAGAACTATTTGTAAATCAATCAGAGTTCTATGGAATGAAGGTGCACTGTAATAACAGTATTAAATCTCTATATGAAAATAAAAAGGTAAAAAATGGTTATGTATATAATGTAATACTATATGTTTAAGTATATCGTTCCTCCTTTCGACATCGGAGTCACATAATTTAATGTAAAAAAATAGTTTTAGAACGTTGTAGAGGTTATTTTTTCATTACTTGTTGATATTTTATAGCCAGTATAAGGAAATCCGTACCTACAGAACGAGTTTTAAAAACTTTTACTCATTGTCAAAACTGATTACATACTTATAGGTTAGGGGATAGGTGTTTTAACTATTTATTTATATACCGAACGAAAATGTTTTCAAAAATTACTCTTATCAAGTTATTAAAAATATGTACACCAAAGAAACTATGATGAATATTGTAGGGATACTTGATATAGATAACTATGCGTAGAAGACTAGAATGACTGTGTCAATTTGATCATCTTAAGAAATCCCTGACGAGCTTCTTACAAGAAAATTGGAATGTGTGTGTTGCTGGAAAATATTATCTTGTACGTTGTCTGTCTGTATCTTTACATGCGTATACGTGTGTCAATGTCAATGTAAAATGTCAGTTGGATTTGGAATCGGGAAAGGTTTTATTAATAAGCGGGAATAAATCTTGTAATGATTAAGAGAGATTTTTTTCTACTGTCATAGTCATGTCAAACACAAGAAAGTGTGGGCAGTGCTTAATTTTCATTAACTTTCATGTTAAAAGTTCATGACTTTATCAACAGAGCTAACAGAAAGTTGCAAAAATTTTGCTTCCGAAGTTGCAAGTTGGAGGTGTCCAGGTTGCAAAAGTTGCAAAATTCAAATTTTCGTGGTTGCAACGAGTTGCAAATCAAAATTCGTTAAAAAATGGCTAAAAATTGTATT
>JAQIWN010001847.1:0-18391 GCA_034699025.1 Entomobrya cf. arborea Gr-Col-00668
GTGTGGGATGGAGCTGAAGACGGAGTTTAATTTGAGGGTTCATGAGAGGACGCATTTGGGGGTGGAGGAGAGGGAGGATGAAATGGTGGTTTGTACAGAGTGTGGGGTGAAAATGTTAAGGACGAATTTGAAAAGGCATAGGAGGAGAAGACATGGAGGGAAAGGAGGATGGGTACCGAAGAAAAGGGGGAGGAAGCCAAATAAAAAGTTGGGGAAAAAAGTATGTTAATATTTTTTAGGTAATTTTTAAGAATTGGCTGATAAGTTATCATTCTGTTGTTTTTTTGGTGGTTTTTATAATAATTTGAAATTCTAGTCAGAGGAGAGGAGAGAAAATAGTTAAAAGTTTGTTGAAGATTGTTACTTTGTTTAAAATTTTAGTTATTTAATTTTTTGATTAGTTTGTGTTCATTAAAAATGAAGATAAAGTTGTTAAGTTTTTTTGTGTTTTTTTTTCTAATTTGTTCAGTCAGCGCACTAAATTATATCGAAATTAAAAATACAAATTTTGATCAATAAAATCGTTAGGGCAAAAAAAAAATTCATAAAATTGATTTTATTTGGCATTGAAACTTGTAACTTGTAACATTTACCATACTTTATTTAAAATGTTAACTTTTAGTTTATTTTTTATTCATTTTTGCTAATTTTGTGCCTAATTTTTTTTACTATGGATTAATTAATAAACCAGCATTAGTCAAATTTGTAATAAAGACATAAAAAAACCCATTGTAACCCAACCCAAACTTTTACTACAAATATCAACACAACAAGGTAGTAAAAATAGTAAGGTTAGAGAAACAATAGTTGCAATTAAGCCAGCAAAAATTGTAATAACAATTGGCAAAACAAGCCATCCTTTAAGTACTATCCACCATGTCGTAATTATAAATTGTGTACATGTTAAAAATACTAGAATAACTTGTCGCAGAAAATTATCGCCACTTTTTAAAACTATTCTTAGTTGGGTATACAAACGAAGAGAGTGTCTTTCAGGTATATTTTGCGGGTTTTTTATAATTTGCCTTAGGCAATTTTCAATTGTTGCAATAATACTAAGAAATACAAATGTTAGAATTGTTAAAAATTGGGAAAATCCAAATATGCAGATGGCGCCAAGAAATAGTCGGAAAAGTGGGATGACACAAATATAATTGCTGGAATAGTTTTAATTGAGTTTGGTAAGTAGAGATTGAAAATGTGGTAGAATGGATCTAATTTAAGGTATATTCCGATTATGGGCAAAAATGGACAAACAATTAGTGCAGTTAAATGGGCACCAAATAAGATTAAACCGATAATGTCTAAAGATTTTGGACGTTTATTTAAATGATCTAGAAATGTTTTCAAGATGAATTAGAGTGATTAGTTATATTTTTTTTTAAATAAAGTTTAAGTTGACATTTAGTTAAATTTAGTTAAAACTTACATAATCGTTCAATTAGAAAAAGTTGGTTTATCACTTGTTCTATTTCGGTTGCAGTAGAGTATATTAGATAAGTTGTCCATTCGAGAAACGAACAAGATCCGAGAAATAAACAGAGGATAACTGCTATAACGTCAATACTTGGCGTTGGCTGAAAAAGTTTTAAAATGGGTAGAAATACACAAGAACCAAATCCTATAAACGTGGTTATAATTACTACTGATGTAATAAAAGGAATGTATTTTGGTTGCAGTATATTGTCAACTTTTACAGAAATTGTTTGATTGTAATAGTTAATAGATAGGGGATAGGGATATAAAAGATGAAACATTAGTTTGTGTAGTTTATAAGCTTGTTTTGCCAATGGTGAGGCAACAGAGTTGAAACCAGTTAAATTGGCCATTGTTTTAAATGAGACGGTTTTTTGATTGAGTTAGTTAACCAAACTTTAAAACGTGCCAAAGTATTTTTAAAACCTGTTTTTTAAATTTTATCTATATTTAAATAAAGTAAGAAATAATAGTTTATAATAAAACCAGAATAAAAAAGTTGTGTTGGGATTAATCGAAATCAGTGAAGTAAACGCTTTCAGCAAAAGTTGCCCCTAAATTTTTTTTTAATTAGGCTTTTGACAAAATTAGGTTTCAAAAATAACTTTTATGTAATTTATTGATATCAGAAAAGATAATTTAGCTAGTTGTTTTTAGGTGGTATACAAAAAAACATCCTTTAAACACTTTTAAACATGTAAAAGATAGACAAACAATTTTCTCGTTATGATATTCAATTATGATAATAATATTAAATTTTCTGTTGCTTTTTTTATAACAGTTTGATTTAGTCAATTTAATATTATTTAATTTAATTTAATAATTTTGATCGAAGTATAAAATTAATTTAAATGCTAAGCATGTAATTAGCAAGCACTAATTGTGCTGTTGAGTAGACTGGAAAATCTGGGAGATATAAGTGAAATGGGTTGGGGGCGGGGATCTGGTGTTGGGTACAATAAGCCAATGTCGAAGTAATTATTTTGACTTTGACCAATGAAGCAATTGACAAATGATTGCACTACTTTTTGGATCGAATGAAATTTTGCATTTTTTAAGTCATAAAATTTAAGATATTTTGATGATTTTTTTATCTATTACTTATTTAAAATTCTGGAAAAAAACGTTATAATGATTTGGTTTACGCTTAGTTTTTTAATGTTAGTTTTGTGCTTTTAGAAGTTTACTACGGATTAATTAATAAAACAGCATTAGTCAAATTTGTAATAAAGACATTAAGATAACCCATTGGTGTACTTTTGCTAAAAGTAAATTGAACCCCAAACCTTATTGGCAGCATACGTTGGCTTTTCCATTGAAGAAAATAGTATAAACTTTTGTTATACTTGTTGAACGTATGATGTCCAGCCTGTTTACTCTCAATAAATGTTTGACTTTCACTACAAATGTGCACACAACAAGGTAACAAAAATAGTAAAGCTAAAGATACAATAGTTGCAACTAAAACGGCAAAAATTGTAAGCAAAACTGGTAACACAACCCATCCTTTAAGTGCTATCCACCATGTTGTCGTAATTATAAACTGTGTACATGTTAAAATTACTAATATAACTTGTCGTAGGAAATTATCCCCACTTTTTAAAACTATTCTTAGTTGGGTATACAATCGAAGAGAATGTCTTTCGGAAATAGTTTGAGTATTTTGTATAATTTGTTTCAGGCAATTTTCAATTGTTGCAATAATACTTAAAAATAGAAATGCTAGAATGGTTATAAATCGGGAAAATTCGAAAACACAAACTGCACCAAGAAATATTCGGACAAGTGGAATCACCACTAATATAATTGCTGGAATAGTTTTAATTGAGTTTGGTAAGTAGAGATTGAAAATGTGGTAAAATGGATCCAATTTAAGGTATATTCCGATAATGGGCAAAAATGGACATACAACAAGTATGGTTAAATGTGCGCCGATTAAGATTATACCAACAATGTCCACAGATTTTTGTCGTTGATTTAGGTAATCTAGACAGTTTAAAAGTGAAATTCATTAGTTATTTAGATTATAGCCATAATTTTTGTTAAAGTTACGCAACTTACGTAGTCGTTCAAGTGTAAAAAGCTGGTTTATCACGGTTTCTATTTCAGTAGCTGTGGAATATATTAGATAAGTTGTCCATTCGAGAAACGAACAAGATCCGAGAAATAAACAGAGGATAACTGCTATAACGTTAACGATTGGTGTTGGCTGAAATAGTTTTAAAAGTGGTAGAAATACACAAGAACCAAATCCTATAAACATTGTTATAATTACTACTGATATAAAGAATGGAATGTATTTAGTTTGGAATATATTGTCAACTTTGATAGAAATTGTTTGATTGTAATAGTTTATAGATAGGGGATAGGGATAAATGTGATGAAACATTAGTTTGTGTAGTTTATAAGCATGTTTTGCAAGCGGTGAGGCAACGGAGTTAAAGCCAGTTAAGTTGTCCATTACTTTAATCAGACAGTTTTCTAATTAAGTTAGTTAACTTAATGTTCCAAGTGTATAGCTCAGAATGTAAGACAAGTATGTAGACAATACAGAAGGAAAAAGTCCCAATATTTAAAAGTCTAGATATAAGAGAATTTTTAAACAGTTAGATTGCGCAAGTAGCCGCACGTTTACTTTTATGAATAATTTAAATACGAATGTTTTTTCTACATTTGAATGTTCGACTTATGATATATTGTATGCCTTTAATATAAAACTGGAGAAGTAAGTAAAAAAATATTATAGCTTTGATATTTTATATATATGAATTGTTTTTTTATGAATTTTACACGATATTACTTATACAGCCACGTTGTTCAAGTTCCACTATGTTTTTAAAGGAACCTACATTTTTAATTTTCTGCCCAAAATTATTTCCGATATTTTTTAATACTTTGATATAATGCTACATTTTACAGCACAAATGAGCTTCATGGTATAGCAAATAAAGTATTGATAGTCCAATGTAAAACGTATTGTTTTCCTACTTGTATAACTTTTTTCATGCAAAAATACTGAACTTGCTGTAAAATAGAATAGGACTGATAATATGCTTTATTAGTATTTGGAATAAGCGAAAACTAAACCAGTATGCATGATTTGTATTATTTGATGATGTAGGAATCCACCTCTTCAAAAGACACTGCATAAAAATGTTGAAGTCAAAGTGTTAGTTAAGCCAGCTTATTATTGTGGTTAAAAAAACAATTGGTTTCATGTCGTACAAAAATGATCACATCTTTGAGAACGGTTTAGTTTTCAGTGGATCATAATTTTATTTAGGTTTGAATCATCAAAATAGTGATTTTATTTTGAACAAAAATTAATTTATAACTATAAAAGTGACAACGCAGTCATGTTATTTTATTGCATTTCAAATAAAAAGGATTTTCGGAAGAATAATTTGTTAGTAGATTTCAGTATATTCAAAAAGTTGACTGTTATGCAATGAAATTCGATGGCAAACACATACTCAAATTGATTAGCTTATTATACATACAAACGTCCGTATAGTTTTGTTTATTATTTAAAATAACAATAGTACAGTAATAGTTTGAACAATTAAAAAATTGATTAAATTTAACGCTGTTGTTTTATCATAATAATTTGCGGAACCAATCATAATTCGAATTTCTTGAAATGCCAATAAAATACGTCGGTACTCGTTTTTATGTTCTTTATATACTTGGTTTGCTAGAATAAGTGTACAATGTTTAGAAACTTGTTTGCTTAATTCGTGAACCCTTCCCGGGAAATAATACCCAATAGCCATACAAATGTATAGATTGCATACACCATAGCCACAAATAATTATCGCTGTATATGAAGTATTTGATCTTATTCCTTTATCTAAAACAATTGTTGCCCATAAAATACAAAGAAAGATTAAAATTGGTTTTAAATGCAAAGCAAATCTTTCCTGAAAACAATTATTTAACCAAATTGCATATATTTGGAGACGTTTATATTTGTTTAGTATTTTCTTAAAATCTTCCTGTTTGACTTTTAACCTTGATGATAAGCTAGACAATAAATTGTACAATTCTTTAACGTTTTTGTAAAGTACTATGTAACAGGAGAACATACCTTCGTAAGCAACAAATGCTGTTAAGCTGCCAGCTACTATAAAATCCCACGTTTGAAATAGAATTAAGAACGTTTTTGAAATAATTCTAAACTTTGGCCAGTTTTGAAACAATAAACTTAGAAATTTACTAGTTGGCCCTGAATCCTTTAACATTTGTAGGAATATAAACAATACTGGAGCTAGAATACATAAAATGGGCGTATTAAGAAATATAAACCTGATTAAAAGAGATGATCTCATGTGAGGAGCTTGATATAATGAGTTTGTTAGTTGGATAAAATTTGAATGTTTTTCTTGAAGAAAACTAACGGAAAATTTGAATGAGTAGGCTGTTCCTATAAATAGTGCAAGTTGTAGTAGTACGTCACCATTTAGATGTATACGGTCAGTGTAAATTTCTTTAAATTGGAAAATCAATTGTACAAGGCACATGAATTTGTGTATATATTGCAGGAGTTTTAGGGTGCTTAGAATTTTCTTTAAGTTAGGTTTGGGTTCCAAAAGAGTACTTGGATCACTGCTTAGTCGAAACGGCAACAAATTCCCTGGAATGTGATTCAAAATACGAAGTTCTATATTGAGTAGGCGCTTTATATTATTTTTAAGAACGAATTTCTGAAACAATTTTGCACACATCTTGAATAATGTTTGTTTGAGTTGAAAATTCCAATATTTAAACTTTTTGCCTATTGTAAACGGTATTGTGTTCATTGAAGGATGGTTCAGTGCAAACAGAAGTGTTTTGATAAGGACTCAAGCTCTAAGTAAACTGAAAGTATAATATCTGTATCAGTTTTGGTTTTGGTCGGTCAACACAAGCAACACGTACATATTAATTATTAGCATAATATATTTTCCCGTGGTTACGATATTTCTCTCTTATGTTTTTGGTAAGAATATGTCTTCCAAGAAACCGTGGAAACGTAAATATTATGTTTTGAAATTTTTGTAGAAAATATTTACAAGAGATGGGTTGTTCGCTGTCAGAATTTAGGTTATATGCGATATAATCTGTCAAAAGCTGAGACGTTGACGTCAGTTATCTAACAAACCACCACATTTTACCTCCTCAGCAGTACATAGTAACTTTTGCTTTAACTGACTTTAATTTATGTGAAATTAAGTGGTTTAAAAAGTTAAGAAATATTGGTCATTCTATAAATATAGCTATTATGCTAATAGCAGTTATCAAGCTGAACGTTACTTCACGATCAAAGTTTGAACAGATATAAATTTAGTTGTTTTTCAGTTTTCAAAATTTTCAAAAACAGAAGATAAAAGTTCAATAGTATATTCACTTATCAGATCAAAGTCTTTTCTTAGTAAATATTTTGTTAAAACTGATCGTTGCAGGTATTGATGTTTGTAATAAAGTTTATGAAATTCTATAATACCTTATACATAGATATAGCTGAACTACGTATTTATATAATACTAAGTTACATAATTTTACAAGACAGTATTATTTTATAAACCGAAACCTAATTTATAAATTTAAACCGGTTTTGTTTCAAAGGAAAAACTCAAATTAGTTCAAGGAGATGTAAATGAATATCCATAGACAACGGCTTTGGCTAGTAGCGCACCAAGCAATGACAGTGGGAGCGTATCAGCTCGTTCTGGTTCTCCAAGTAAAAAATTCATGCCAGCAGACAACTGCACTTATCAACTTCCTAACTCAGCACACCATATTACTGCGCCTGGTTTTTCATAATCCATAGGTTTTAGAAATTCAAAAATTATAATTGAACCTGGTTGCATTTTACCAAGCTTAAATAAAACATTTAGGAAAACTTAATGATTGTAAAGTTTTTCACACATTTTTTGCATTCTATGTTATAAATTTAGGTCATTCATTTAAAAAAAAAACTTTTGTCATATTTTTATACCATACGCCCCCAACCAGTTATTAAAATTTTACTGGTGATGTATCCTGTATGGGTGGAAAATGTCCAAGTGCAGTCCAACTACATACTAGGCTTGGCAGTATCAAACCCACGCCAAATAAATAAGATTACATAAAAAATTTGTAAGGAAAAAATGTTTACGAAACCTAACTTTTCTTTCATGTACAGTATATTTTCAGAATTCCATTCAACCACAGAACACATGCTATCAAGTCTTAATTTACGTTCAAGGTTAACAGGATCATTAAAAGCAACTTCTGCTTTCATTAATCCAAACTCGCGTGAAAAAATTATGAAAGAATTTTTTATCTTATATGTTACGTAATCAAGTATAACCAATTAAAGTTTGATATACATACTCATTTACACAACTTGTCTACATTCGAACTACCGACGATGAAACTAAAGTAGAGCTTATCATTAAAGCCATTTAATTTTGAGCATAAAAAAGCAATAATTAAACCGTATGGGCTACGATCAAGACTTTTGCACAAATAATTCACAGGTTTATAATAATTTAACTTTTCCGCATTAAAGTCATTCCTAAATATATCTAACTTGCTATATATTAAAACGTTTCACATAAATTTCATCGAGTAGTCAGGAAAATAGTTTTAGTTTAAGTATTCAAGTGTTCCTAGCAAGTGTAGTTTATAAATTGCACAGTTTAAAAAAAACACTTCAATACTTTTTTGCATTTGCCCAAAAAAAGATACAATGTTCTCAAATGTTACTTATAACCAAGTTAACAGTCTCATAAAAGTTTACAAATGGACAGAGCTGCAAGTTTCGAAATTATTCACAAAACAAATCGAAAAGAAAGCTTTAGAGCTTTTAGGACCATTAGGCGTCGTCTATCATTTTCCCGAAGATGATGATAATTACTCTCCCGAAACGTGAACACCCGAACAAGAAAAGACAGCATTAGAAAAATGTGAAGTAAAGTATACAAAACTGATCCACATAAAAATCAACAACAAACGTAAATACTTCTCTAGAATTGCCAATACAGGTAGTTTGGGTAGTGGGGAAGGCTACATGGACAAAACATGGGAATTGTATGGTGACCCAAGTGATCTTATCGATTTTGCTGTACGAATTTTGGAAAACGATTTCCTCCAAATTTATATGAATCCATGGAACCGAAAGTTACATCACTGGCAGCTAACCGCATTTAATTTACAAACGAATTCGAAAAAAGGTTCTGGAAAAGTTGCGGAACTGCATTACGACTTGGGTAACGATTTATACGAAGCATTTTTAGATCCTTGGATGCAGTATACTTGTGGATACTGGGCAAACGCTGATAATCTTAATGATGCGGAGATAAATAAAATGGATTTGATTGCGAGAAAATTGGATTTAATACCTGGTATGAAATTACTAGATGTTGGTTGTGGGTGGGGTACTTTGTGCAAGTATCTTGCAGAGAAATATGAAGTTCATTGCGTGGGTGTAACGATAAGTGAAGAACAGGTGGAATATGGAAAGAAAATGTGTGAGGGACTTCCGGTGGAAATAAGGCTTCAGGATTATAGAAACGTTAACGAGCAGTTTGACAGAATAGTCGCAGTTGGAATTATGGAGCATGTGGGTTATAAGAACTATGATGAATTTTTTGAGGTTGGTTGGTAAATTGGATTTTTAATGTAAATTATAGTTTTGTAGGTAAATATTTTTTTAACAAGTTTTGTATTTTTGTTGGATTTTTTTAGGTTGCTCGAAGGAATTTAAAAGATGACGGTGTGTTTCTTGTACATACGATTGGATTGAATCATCAGGAAATGCCACGGAGTGAGGCATGGCTTCATAAGTATATCTTTCCCAATTCGAATCTCCCGTTTCCTCATGATTTGACTAAGGCGACGTATGGAAAGTTTATTATTGAGGATTGGCATAACTTTGGGATTGACTACGAGAAAACTTTAAGGGCATGGTGGGATAATTTTTTGGAAAGCTGGCAGGGGAAATTGGAAGAGAAATATGGGGATAGATTTTATCGAATGTGGTTGCATTACTTGGCTGTTTCTATTGCAATGTTTAATACGAGAAAGAGCCAACTTTGGCAGGTGGTTTTGTCAAAGGATGGGTTGAGGAGTGGATATAGAGCTGCTCGATGATAATAATTTTTGAACTAATTTTATTTTATTGGATATTGATAAAGGATGGGGTATAACAAATATTTATGGTTTATTGTGTTTTCAAATTAATTGTTTTAGTTAATATTATTTTTAAATAAAGTCATTCGAAACTTTGTGCATACCTGGGATAAAATATAATAATTCAATGGTTTGTAATAGATAAAAATTTATTCTGAGTAAATATTTTCTTGAATCCTATCGTTGTAGATATTTATGTTGGTAAAATAGTTTGTGAATTCTTAAAATGCCTTATATTTAGATATCAAGAACATATAACTAAATTGTATGCTTTATGATACATGTATTTAATGAATCGTGAAACTAAAAAAATCATTTGCCATATCGATTCCTTTTTTTCCAGTTTATGGAAAAGATTTTCCGTTGAGCCAAATAAATACATTATTAGGAGCTCACATACGCATTAATAAATTCTTTGCGCTTAAAATTTTAGACGCACGAAATTCAATGAATGTTTGAGTGAGAAATTATAGTACACCGTCCTTTGAGTAACTTGAAATGATTTTTTATCTTCGCCCATTTTTTGTATTTGATTAAATAATTCATTAATTTGAGTGGTGTGATGTGAACTTTAAAATAAAGCATAACTTGGTTTTAGTTAATGCCTGCACAAGCGGAAATATAATTAATCAGACTCCTCATTACGAAGATAAATCGAAGATGAAATCGTAATTATGCGATTGGTTTGTTTGTCTGTTTGTCCGTCTGTCTGTGCACGCTCTAACTTCGACATCCTTCTACCGATTTACTTCAAACTTGAAACACAGACTCTTAGATCAAGGGCTTCATCGCTAGTGATTTTGAGCCTCCGGGGTCAAACCCCCTGGGGCAGGAGGTCAGAGAAAGTCACATGTTGTCTTATAGGCAAAACTTTTTTATTGTATTTCGATAGAGGAGTCAAAGCAGATCAACTTTTGTCACGGGACCATGGGTCAGGGTTGAACCCCCTGGGGACAGGAGGTCCAACAAGTTGACGTGTTAGCTTATGGGTGAAAATTTTGTATCGAGTATTTCGATAGAAGAGTCAAAGTAAATCAACTTTTGTCGAGAGACTGCAGGTCAAATCATTGAATTAACTTTATATCGAAGCCCAGTGATCAGGACTCTAAAATCGTTTCAAAATGAATTGTCTCATTCGTCTTCGTATATTCTTCATGTCTTGACATGACTTGTTTCCCTTGCAACTGTGATCATCACACTTTTTGACTGTTTTATGGTAGTTGTGGTTCTACTTAACAAATGGCTAATGTGTATTGGAAGTCGGCGGAAATTCTAGGAAACATAAAATAAAGGCTAGTTCAGAGACAACTTGAAATGCGGCAAAATTGAAAAAAAAAGATTTAGTAGATCATGCCCTCCCTTACAGATTTTGAGTAAAAAGGGATAACAACTTTATAAAATTTATGTATGACCAAAAAATATTTAGTAATTTTGTAAACGTATTTAAAAGTTCATCTAAAACTTAAATATTTTTTATTTAATTACGTTAGTAAGCCATATCATTTATAGTGTAAGTTTTGCTAATAACATATAAGACGTGCTAAGTGGTTATTATTTTAACGTTTAATCTAAGATACTATTACTTTTTAACTAAGAAAGTGTCAAAAAGTCAGTTTTTTGCTCTACGCTTGCATGTTGACACAAAACTTAAAAATTTTATTCTTAGATTTTCCTTGTAAAATATAAACACGTATACGAATCCGAAATGCTTGCACTTATTAACTACCGTGTTTACAATTTTAATCACAGTGGATCCCAACTCGAAAACCATTGCAACAAGAGCCCCCGCAAATCCATAACCCAACAAAATAAAAATAAATTGAATATTACCAGTCATAGTTGGTTTAGTAGGTGGAACATTGTCAATTTGAACTCCCAGATATGATCTATTAATCAACTTGGGCCACCATTCTAGTATTCCAGACGTAGACAATAAATTTATTAGACGTATATTTTGGTTGGATATTAAACCAACAAAATGAAAGTATAGAAATGGCGTATTATGAGCACTTAATCCCACATCTGCATGTTTACCTTGTACTCCCAGTAGTCTAGACAAAACATGTCCCATATAGTCAGGCAAAACCCAAGCTGATTTATTACATTCTTTTAGATTTTCTTTAATAAAATTGTTTTGTTTTTCCCAAAAGTATTCTAAACACAGATTTTGACTTTCCTCGTTGTTTATTGACATCATGGAACCTGAATCTTTTGAACGAATCTTCATCTGTTTAAGAAATTCCAAAAATTCAACCATAACCATTTTATAAAGTTCTGGATGCAAACGGGTTTTATTCCGAATTTCTGTTGGTGCTTTTTTATCCTCATCGGTCACTAATTCGAACATTGCTATAATATTATCAAGATTACTTTGTGTTTCACTCTTACCAGTAACCTCATGGCCTTTTTTGTGGACCAATTTGAACGAATGATTTTCGAAATATTTTTTTGGTGGAGCGATTGAAAATAAGAATAATCCATTCATAATCTCATATTCTATTAGCCACAATCTACTATAAATTGAATAATTATCATGAACCAACTCATCAATATAATGGTATGGTATGCGTTGCTTTGGCAAAACAACGTGGTACACATTGTCACTTTTGAAGGCATTACTTAAAATCAAACCTGCCACAAGTGTTCCGCAAATAACAAATCTAAGTCTAAAAATATTTGCCAGGCTGGCTGGGAATGGATCACCTTGTTCTGCTAAAACCCGGAAAATATTTAATACTCCTGATGTAGAAATTCTTTGAATAGTTCTTCCTGTGATTTTCTTAATGAACCATGTAGTACATGCCAAGGTTACCACCATCCATGGCCATACATTTATTTGGAATGATGAAACAAGTTTAGAAATGGAAAAAGTTTCGATGCCTTTATTTCCGCAACTAATGAATCGAAGTCGGTTAAAGTTATTTTCAAGTTGTATTGCTGCACGTTGAAATTTAGTTGACAACTCTAATATTTTCCCTTTTCGAACGAAACCGTTGCGTGAGAAGTAAAACGGTTTCCAGGGTTCAACTTTAGAATCATCCGTTATATTTCCAAGAAGTTCTACGAAAAGTGATGAATATGCGAAAGCAAGTTTTCTCAGTTTATCTTTGTTTTTAGTTGAAAGCTTATTCAAACTTGCAAGTGGCTTTGTAATTTTATGTCTTTGTTGCCACGAAAAATCAACGATTTGTCCAGATACACTATATGGCTCTCTGTTTTTGGTGTCCGTAATAAATAAGTTTCCAAGGAGCATTTCATTTTTTCTGCTTATTTGGGATATTAATATTTTACTTGAAATATTGTTTAGTAATAGTGGCTGTACATAAAAGTAGCTTTGGCAGTTCAAGCGAGGCAAAACATGTTCGACTGAAACAATATTACAAACTGAATTGAGTACATGCTTTTCGTTAGAGTTACATTTAACGTAAGCCGTAATCAGTATGTCTGTAACCGCCGAATAGGGTGACGAATTTATATCTTTTTCTTTTTTTAAATCTAAATTGTCTTTGTTAAAGGGCCGGTTTTTTCTTGTAAACCATCTGAGTAATGGAGTAACTGGGTACTTAGATGTGCTAGACTTGGAGTCTATTAAAATATTTATGTTGGGAACTTGGCTTGGCAAAAAGTTAAAACTTGGAGATTCACTGTATCTAAACACATGTGTGTGTTTTCCCAGCTCTAAAATGCTATCTGGCATGAACAAGTCAATTTGAATTTGACAGTTCCAAGGTTTAGTTGCTGTTGTAAAAGTTGGATCTAGGGCAACGCAATGTCCATAATTTCCAATATCAAGTGTAAGAGGAGTGAAATATTTTGAAATGGGGCAGTAATGTTTCTTTTCAGATAACTTTTTTTGGACGATTTATTGGTGAAATCTCCATTGATACTTGCCAGGCCAGATTTTGTCGTCCAGATAATTTCACCATATCCTTTTCCCAAATGTTTTTGTTGTAACATTGCCAGTTCAAAGAGTCGAAGAACTACAGGTGTTGTGGGAAATGGCATTATGTCCACACCTTTGAAATTGTTTATTACGATTAGGCATTTGTTTTCATTAAAATTGTTGAGAAACACTTTCAAATTATCCAAAGATGAAAGTTTATGGTTTTTGATTTTAGATTCATTTTCCAGGTTGTAAAAATATGATTGTATTTGTGATGGTATGGAGTAGTATGACTGAGTTTGAAACCACAGAATTTCTTTGTAACTGTATGATTTTAAGTTAAACGACAGTGTTGATAAAGTGTAGTTGAATGTATAACAATGAATGATTTTAAACAGATTTAGAATCAAAAAGATAAGAAAATTATTCTGAAATTTTTTCATGGTTGAATTTAAGGTTGGCTTAGTATTTTGACGCGCAAAAGTACAAGTATTTGGAAATATTACTGGTCTATAGGTAATTACAATCACCTTTCTGTTATTATATTAAAGTTTAGGACAATAAAAATTGGGTTTTAAGATTTACGAAGTAAAACTGTATTTGTTGCAGTTCTAAAAAAGCTTGTTTTCCATAACAGTTCTAATGTATTCTGTTTTAATAAGATGTAATATTTAAGTAAAGTTTTTCTACTATGTTTAAATATTTGCCACTAATACATGTAAAAAGCTAAATAATATTAAGATTTAAGAAAGGCAATTCTATTTTCACATGTTCATGACACGTCAAGCAGTTAAGACACGAGCTCGCATGTTGATGTGTTTATTATTGTGATGGTATCTCTAATGCACAAATCTTTACGACAATTTACTCGCTGTCAAACTTGTCCGTTGAAATAAGTAGTTTCTTGAAATGGCATTGAAAACGATTTTTAAGTACTTGAATTATTATTAAGATAAAAAGTGTGACATCCACCACGACAACTTCTGAGAAAGCGCAAAACAAGAAATATTTAACGAAATTTTAACACAATCCACAGCCATTTACTAGATTTGTGTTTAAAAATTGTTTTTAAATTTGAAACTACGACTTTAGAAATTCCTTTGCAAATGATGATTGCTTTACTTATATAAGAGCATATATAAACTAATTATTCCGTTGTAGAAAACCTAAAGTTGTTAGAAAATGAAGCTTCCATCAGTATATTAATACATTAAGTATAAAATATTTTATAATATTCATGTCGTCTTACATATTTAATTACCAGTTACAAGTAGCAATTGAGTAATATGTTGGCGCCGAATAAACATATATTTTGTATTTGTTCAGCATTCAATATTCTATTTTGAGGTTTTGTCTAATACACATGGGTACCTTTTGTCTGTGCTCATATAAGAGCATACATTACATAATCATTGCTTTCGTAACGTACCAGAAAATGGCTTCACACGTGAAGTAATAATTTAATCAACTACTCGAATAATCATATAATTTTCAATATGTTGGACGACAAATAGTTTCTACTCTGTATTGTTATCATATCTGCATCTGTTATCATTGACGTCCGTTCTCTATAGGAAGTGTGAAATGGAGAAGAGCGCAATAATCCTCTAAGTGGATTCCGTCGCCTCGGTATACCGACTCCAAAATACATTTACATTTACATTTATCATTGACTCTTAGGTAAAATATCTACGCAGTAATTTAATACGTGTCACCTCATAATTATTTGTACATACTTTAAAGCATACCAGGCTACATTATAATATACCACTCTAATTTCAAAATAAGGTTCAACATATAACTAAAATGCCACTACTAATTTTTGTGGTTATTCGAGCATATCGTAACTTTGACTGCAAAAAGTTATATTTTTTATTTTAAACTCTACGATCTACTGTAAAATAGAAAGTTTTTTTTTACCTAGCACTTCAATATAATGGTAAGGTTTAACATCGTGAAACAATCTATTAGTTTAAAAGTACTACTAAAAGCCCCATGTTTTAATGGCTATACTTGTTTTAATTTTTTTACAGAAAAAGCATTAGATTTCTATCTAATATCATATTTTTAAATTTTAATAAGAGCATTTGAACTATTTACCCTACGGTAATTTGATAAGTGGCCGCTAAGTAGCCTTTTGTTAAACAATTTTTCATAACTTGGGAGCTATTGCTTCCTATGTTGGTGTACAAATGACGATAGCTTCAAATTAGAAATTAGACACTATTTTGTTGAGTTAATAAATAGTTTGGTTTTAAATAAAAGATATTAAATTTATTTTATAACTCATGCATGTTGGTATCTTTTATTCTAGCTTATCTACGAGCATGCATTAACTAATTATTTCAGGGATAACAAACTCGAAGTACTGGAAAAGTTAAGCATTATTTCACTACATAAATATGTTACCTATAAAATATTTATATAATCTTCAAGCCGACTTAAATATTCAATTGTAAGTAACTGGTGGCTTGTTAATAAAATTTGGGCGTAATATAAAATATATAACTCATTTTCGCTCATTAATACAGTAAAGCATATTCTTTTTTGAGCTTTTGTCTTACATTCGTGACCATCTTTTATCTCGCCTCATATAAGAGCATACATTAACTAACTATTTTCGTAAAAACTCTAACATTGCTCGGAAAATGAAGCTTAATGGGAATACATCAATGTGCGAAGTATAAAATACTTTTACAATTTTCAAGTTTTACAAGTTGTATTACAAGGCGGTTCCTATTGCAATGTTAAGCACGAGAAAGAGTCATTTTTGGCCGGTGATTCGTCAAAGGATGCGTTGAGGATTGGGTACAGAGCTGTTCGTTTATAGTATTGTTTGAATTAATTAAATTTAATCGAATTCGATAAACGATATGATACTAGGTTTAAAAATTATTTTTATGGCTGAATGTTTTGTAAAAGTAACTGTTGTAGTTAAATAAAGTTTCAAATAGTTTGTATCAATTCAAAATCTATTCCGAGTAAATATTTTGTTGAACCTGATCAATATAGGTATTTACGTTAGTAAAATAAATTGGGAAATCTTAATATTTAGATAATGAGAACTAGGTATTTAAATATAATTAAATTGCATAATTTATAAGACATTATTATTTTTAAGTCCAAACCTAAATTAAAAATTATTATTAGAATTTTTATTAAGTTACCACAATAACAATGTTATCGACTTATCTAATGCCTGAGCGCAAAAATCCAGAAAAGTGTTCCTACCAATTTTATAAAATGGATATGCTTCATCCACATAAAAAGTTTGACAACTATTGATAATTTTTTTGTACATTGTCTTTCTTCCAGTAAGATTTCTTCCCATCTCTTTAAAACCTTCTGAAAGATCTGCCAGCATAGCAAACATTGTACTTTCACATGCTAGTGTAGCCAATGGACTGATTAAACAACATGCTATAATGAAAACTGCAATGAAGCCACTTTCAATAATAACCTTATTGTATTTAACTACCAATAAGATTAGCGCCGACACTGAAGTCAGACAAGCCACATGATGAAATGCTATCTTGAGTTCTAAAAACACTGAATAACGCGTTGGGCGATTGTCCACAACCCGAATTGGTACAGTTTGCAATAGTTCAAAATATGTGGAATGTCGGTATTGTTGTAAATATAGTAAACTTTCCATATGACGAGTGGGGCACTGCTAATTGGTTTATACACGTAATCGTTTGGGAGAGTCTGGTTTTAGGAGACATACCATTGGAGATTGTACACGAACGAAGTGAAATATATATATCACCCTACGACCAACTTTGGAAGACAATTAGCTGTGTTAATATTGCAGATGCGTCCGTTTTTGATTTCAGTATTCTAACTGCAATGACTCCTACGGTTTGGTCGGCATTAATAACTGCAGCGATCTTGTATTCACTTGTTTGTCAACATTTGATTAAAGGTTTGGACATTCTCTGGCCACTATTTGGAGTTTCGTGCAATTTCAACCATCATCGCCTTTTCCTGGGAATACTTTTATTGTCAATGCTTTGGTTGTCAAATACATATCAAGGTGGCATTTCTTCGGAAAGCATGGCATTCAGAGAATTTCCAAGTTTTCCGGACTTTGTTCATAGAGGTTACAAACTAGAAATAGGGGAAAGGTACAAACACATTCTTTCATTTTGGGATTTGTTTGTACCGAAAATAATAATCGATGCTTTTCAGATTTTTCTCTGGGGTCGAAAATTATCAAGTTTTTGGTTGCTAATTCTACAACAAGTGATTTTGGAAGGTATCAGTTTGCCGAATATATTGAGAAATGTAAGAAAAACATAACATGCCTTTCTGGTACTGGCTTTTACGAGGTTGTACAAAGTAATATTTGGGTAGTCCAAGACAAATTGTGTTGCAAGGGATTTAATCTTGTGACGTATATGAAGTCCGAATCAAAAACAAGAATTAGAGTCAAAGGTTATTTGTCCCGAAGGTAAGTTCAGACAGTCAATCAAAAAGTTATTATATTTCTTCACTGAATTAAAAGAATCTCAGTGGCAAAACGTACCGTTTATTGGAAAATGGTTTTAAAGAAATAAATAGTTTAAAACAAAATTTCAATTTGAGTATACTTTATCGAATAGTTGTAAATATTAGCGTATTTGTATGTATTTTTCAAATTTATTTGAATTCATTTAAAATCTAAGAAAATATATTTAAAATATATTAATAAATTACTCAATACTAAATTCTGTCTCATTTGATAGGGGCCGATTGAACTTTTTCATGTAACTTCCACATGTCTTATCGAAACAACCTGATATTTACCAGGTGCTAGGACTAACTTATGCTGATATTATATACAAGGTTTCGCGAAATTCCGACAACGCATATACGAGTACGAGGGGGTATTCCACA
>JAQIWN010001848.1:0-18390 GCA_034699025.1 Entomobrya cf. arborea Gr-Col-00668
GTTTATTGGGAAGTTTATCATTTTTCACGGGGGCAGAGGGAATGGTAACGTATGCAGCGTGTTTAGTGGCGGTGATCGTGTGATTTGAGATGAGATCATTTCCACGATTACTGCCTCTGCAATAATTATTTAAGTTAACTTGAGAGGGAAGATCTTCATTTTCTGCTTGACTTTTATGCATTGAGCTTTCAGAGAATATCTCATTCTCATCGTCATCGTTAAGATTTTCATGGGCTGTCATTTCGGTCCCTGGAATAGATGGTGGAATAGAGGAAGCGGTGTAGTCGACATCCTCATCCTGGTCTTGGTCACCTTCATCAATCATTCCATCATCATCATCGTCACCATCACCCTCCGAGTTGATGGGATTGTTGTCGTTTGCATGATCTTCCAAAAAACTTGGAATAGAAGAAGTGCTTTCATACTTCAAACAAAAATCTAGCAAAATTAAAAGGAAATGAATAAATATGGCGGAATGTAAAGAGATTTAATGGTCTGATTTGTATAATGTTTAGTTTTAAAGTACTAATGCATTTTGATATGTTAATGTGTGTGGCAATTTAAAACACTTCATCTTATCATTCTCCTACCAAATTTTTCATTGAGCCATCTAACGACACAAGACAAGTCATCCTCCAGTTTGGAAAGTTTCGTGTCATGTCTACTCAAGATAACTTTCACGTCATCAAAAAATGTACGTGAAATATTTGAGGACTTATGACTAGTGGCGCATTGATGGGCGCTGCTAATTTCTTCGTCACTGACGCTACTTCCACCTCCACCACCGAAGCGGTAGTAAGATAAGCCTGATGAATAACTGTAACTACTAGACTCAGAAGATAATCTTCGTCTTGTTCCCATTATTTCTTAAAATTAAATGACAGAAAGATAATCACAGTTTGTGAGTAACTAAATGAGGAAGACTAGAATCATTAACTTAACAACACAAATCATCTGTTAGACAGCTGTTCATTCAAAGCAAAACAAGCCAAACCAAACATTGGTCCATTCACTCTTGCTGCATCTCTTCACATCACTTGCATTAGTGCAGCAGTAGTCAAGTAGTCAGTCGGCACAATTTTTGCAAGCGGAAAACTGTGAAGCTTCAATGTTTACATTTCCGAACTTTGATAACCTCCGTCCTGAAATCTTTTTTATTAGATTCGCTATATATCACAAAATTTGTTGTGCATTTACAGGATTAATTGTTTAAAAGTTGACATAACAGTGCAGTGAACACTTGTCTTTGTAATTTGGTCAGCTGACCGGTAACCTGGAAAGTCATTAGTTTTGGAAAGTCTTCAGCTGAAAGCAGCACTCTTGAAGTTAGTTAAAAGACAGCTTCTCCAAAAAGAAAACATGTCGGAATCTGGGGGCTCAACAAAGGAACCGGAAGAACCTCGTAAGTTTGTGATATTCGTCATGTGTCGAGTCAGAAGTATTCTGTAAGGATATGATTATGATATTTGGAGCATTTTACTAACCAATTGTAGCAAGTTGGACGAGGTGGACAGCCAGTAGTTATGCAGTGGTCATGCTAGTCTTGGGGATTCCATTATGGTGGAAAACGACAACAGTCCAAAGGGTTCCGTTGCCTTATGATGAGATGCTGACGTTACATGACCAGTTTCAAAGAGAGCTTTTAATTGGAGTTCCAATTCAGTTTAAAGGATTTTCTAGCCAGTTGGAAATGAGTGAAGCTGATGCGTACCAGAGTGAGTTTGAATTTAACCTGACTAAATTAAAACTTGGTTAAAGTTACAAAAAAACATTGATTCTAATTGTAAGATATATATACTCATTTTTTGTCTTCAGATATGAGCGGTTATTCCTTTAAGTTTAGTTATTCGGTGATGACCGCATTGGAAATGGATGTTGTGTACAAAAGCACAGATTTATATAAAATTGATCAGCAACTTTGTACACAGGAATCAACTGCTAAAAGAGAGCATACACTGAAAGTTTATTATGTACGTTAACCTACTTTTCATATTAATTTTAGAAATAAAAGGTGGATTTTCGGTTTAATTAATTAATCATGTCTCATTTTAAATTTTAGGTTGGTAGAGCTGATCTCTTGAAAGAATATGGCCATAAAGTAATTCTGGGAAATTGTCGAAGCATTTATTACATCTCCAACAAATCTCAGATTGATGTCAAACGAGTAGATAAACTCTTGCTTAAGCTTGCTGGGACCACGACTGATTTACAGGGACCTGGAGGAATTTCAGATAAAAATGAACTTCAACTGCCGTTGTCTGATGGATATGATGTTCTTTTGAGTCTGCTCGTTCCAGAGCCTGAGGTTTTGGAGAGTTATTGGGAGATTGAAAGGGGTGTTAAAGGTAATGTATATGATGTCGATAATGCAAAACATTTTCGTTGGCTTCATCGCATATTTTTATACTTTTAAGCACCTGAAATATTAATTTTAGATTACATGGAGCCAATAGTGAAAAAGCTCAGTCCTTTCGCTGAGTTCACAGTTAGGTCCCAAATCTTGTACTATATCAAACTGAATGTTATGCCAAAATACAATGAATTGTCCGGAATATGGGAAATTCCTAATGGACAACTTCCTTTGGTTATAAACCCGGTGGAATCAAAGCTTTGTAAGTTACCTAATTTGTACTTACACATGACATAATATATGCAAAACTATAAGACATGAAAATCACATGCAGTTATTTTGTAATGTCTTTCAGCTTCCTTCGTGTCTCAGAATCCTGCTTTAAATTTTCTCACCTACACCGCCCCTTGTGACAAGTATCCTTTGCAAATTCTCGATGAAAATGATAACGGACTGATGAGCAACGCATTTCTGGTACCCCAGTGGGGTGGGATTTTCATTTACAATGCACCTTGTCCACAGAGAAATGACTCCATTCGGTTATCTGCTGATTATGTAAGTGTAAAGCATGAAGTGCCCATGGAAGAAGTGATGGCTGTTGTTCTCAGTCAATTCAGATCCTTAATTGGGCTTCCAAGTGAAGTAAGTATCCTTGAACTATATTGAATTTTTTAAAGGTATATTTCATTATATATATCATTCCTAAAACCTTTTGTGTCATAATAATAGATGAAACAAGATGGTGTACTGGACTTCCGAGGCTCAGCACTACGAGACTGGGAGGTAGATTTTCTTGTGCGAAAGCGTCTGCGAAATTTGCTTTTTACATCTGGAAACACTCTACAAGTAAGCATAATATTCATGTTTAATCTCCATCTGTTCTTTTTACAATCCTCAAATAGAGGAGGTGAGTACTACAATAGTGTCAATTTTTAGTCGGATACATTTATCTTTGTATAGTCGCTTGGGAATCTGCTGGATCAAATCACCAACATCGTTGTCACCGACCAAGTTGGCCAGGAAGTTGAAAGTAGCGTCCAGTCGATTAAAATAGCCTTTAAGTATGCAATCGAAGGTAATCTGGCGTTAGCACAGGAATACGCTTTGAAGTCATTCAAAGCATCGGAAATTGCTTTCCATCATCCAACCAATTTGGCTCAACTCTATTTCCCGGATGATCAAAAGTATGCCATTTACATTCCACTATTTTTACCAGTAGGAATACCTGTCTTGTTTAGCTTACGAGTTATACTAAAAGGATTCCGGAAGTCATTGCTCGGTGGTAAAGACAAAGTTGATTAGAAATGCCTTTGTGTGCTTGTTATGTTATATGCTGTGTTACTCTGTAGTTTTTCATAACTGTATTCTTCATATACTTCACCACTATTTTACGCCATTATCAGTGTGAAATTAAAGTAGTATAATCTATTGTTTAATTTAAAATATCATGTACTTTTTATAATATAGTCAATAGTCACAAATATATTTATTTCATTATCGTTACATTAAAACTTGTACACAATTAGCTGATTGCCTTTCATACGTACGCATATATATTTTAATCTCGAACAACTAAAGTGTTGTAAATTCAATTTAATCCATGTACAATCGAACTCTTTACAGTTATAACAATTTAATACAGCAAAACTTAGTAAGTAACAAAAAACAATTAAAAAATGACTGTCTTATAATTAACATTTAGGAACTATTAATTTCAACATTTTGTACTCAACAATACAAATGAAGTTCCGTCCTCTTAAAGTTAAAGATCAGTAGTATAAGTAATAGCCTTAGCTTAGGTTTGACGGACAAGAAAATACATTTGGCAATTTGCTAACTAGCTCTCTAATTGTACATATGTCTAATAGCTTCTCGATTGCTTGGCCGGTGGTTTACGGAATCGTATTCCTCCATCTTTTTTCCTGTAAAAATATTACAAATGAAAAAAGCCAATTTCTATTATTTACTAGTTACTAGCCACGTAACATTAATACAAATGGTATGTATTATTGGTTAACTTTTGTTCAGATTAAGACTTAGACTTACGTGAATTTTTGCCATCTTCAAAAGCTGCTTCCACGTGCTCATGTTCAACTTTCTCTGCCCCTTTGACCACAGCGGCTATCGCAGCTTGATTGATCAGGTTTTCTAGCTCTGCTCCACTGTAATCATTGGTTTTTGATGCAATTTTGTCAACGTCTATTTTACCAACTTTCTTCAAGCGTCCGACATAGTATTCAAGAATCTCTTTGCGAGCTTTGCAATCAGGATAACCCACAAAAACGGTTTTGTCAAATCGTCCAGGTCGTAAGAGAGCCTTATCTATGTTGTCCAACCGGTTTGTAGCGCCGACGACAATGATATTTGCTTTGTTTTGGATGAATCTACATGGAGAACGTTAGAATTAACTACAAAACACTACCCCAATAATACTCTATCAGTTCCTGAAGTTCAGGTGAAAGACAACCAAACAGACATATTCTACAAATCTTACCCATCCATCTCATATAAGATCTGATTTATGGCTTGGTTGGCGTATGGATGATTGGAGGAAGACGTTCGTTTCGAAATGGAATCGATTTCGTCAATGAAAAGGACACACGGTGCCATCCTACGAGCCAAGTCTACAAAGTTAAAATTTTAAGTTCAACCATGTTAGAAACTGCAAGAATATAAAATGTAAAAACCATTCAAAAGAAAGCATACCAAACGTTTGGCGAATATTCCTGGCACCTGAGCCTACAAACATGGTACGAAATTCTGATGCACATTTGAGGATAATCTTGACTCCAGCTTCACCTGCCAATGCTCGCGCAAACAAGGTCTTCCCAGTGCCTACATGTAAAAGCACATTATTATAATTTACATTTCACTGAAAATGTTCTAGCTTATGGACTTAAAACTTTTATATACGGCATATTACCTGGTGGTCCATATAGCAAAACTCCATGAGGCAGCCTTGCTCCAATATCATGATACTTTTGAGGATTTTTTAAGAAGTCCACTACAAGTTCCAACTCCTTTTTAGCATCAGAAGCCTGTCCAAAAACATTAATTCTGTCTGTGAAAACACCATATACCGTAAAAGATTGCTAAAATACAAATGAAACTTACTCCTATGTAATCACTCAGTTTCACTCCATGACTCGTAGACGACACAACGCACGACTTTTCATCTTCGTCATCATCAAATCCCTCAACAAATACACCAAGTGTTCTGAGCAATGATATAATTGGAGAGGTTGGTCCTTTAGATTTCCCATTTGGTTGTTTGGCGTTGGAAGCATCACTCTCGTTACCTGATTCGTCTAGAAGAAATACAAGTGACAGTAAGACCCTTTACTTTCATATCATACTGTAACAGCTATATGAAAATTTCGTACGGCATTAAAAAACTAACCACTGTTTTGAGATGAGCTTGGCGATTTCTTTGGTTCCTTTTTCTGCCCTGTGCCCTTCATCAAGAATGGTGCGAACTGAGACACCACTCCTAGATTCCTGAATGCTGTGAAAATTAACTTTAAACTAACAACGGTGAACACCAAAGTGATTGTGAATGACGCAGCTGTCCTCAACACCATGAATATGCTATTCGTTATGCATGTCAAGAGGAAGTTCACAGCTCCAAAGGCCATCACTGAAAAATAAATACAAATTCAAAATTTAAGTACTACATAGCCATCAATGACAGTCATGCTACATTTATCATGAATTCGGTACGATCTCAAAGACTTACTTCCCATATCGATCATTCCTTGCTTCAGCGCATCACCAGCCAGGTAACTCATCATGAGAACATCAGGTACCACAATTTCTTGTTCATGATCCGCGCACCATCCTTTACTTTGTTTGAATTCAGTCTCAAAAACCGTTTGATTGCCTATCTTGCATGTATTCTCTGGTACTGACGACATGGCTGACTTACGCAGTATTTCATCATGATGAGATCCACCTGCCAGTATATACTGTTCAGAAAACCACCGTTGAAAGACGCACCAACTCGACACAGTTAAATTCCGTATAGCACTGATAAGTAACATCGATAGGTCCCAAGTAGATTCCGTTTGAAGGACGAATATGATTAACACGATGACCATAAAATGTGCTTTTCCTGGCCAGCTGTAATGGAAATCAAGTGGAGTTGGTTCTTTGACTTCCTTTTCATCCTTTTGATTGATGCCCTCATTGCCCTCCTTAGCTGGAGTAGAATTCTCGCCTTCCTTTGGAGATGGTTTCCCATCATCAGCTGTACATCCATCAGCCATTTCTGGAGGGATTCCAACCACCTGCCAAGCATCCAACAATTAAATCAGAAATTAAACACGGCAGACACCAAACCAAAAGATATCTCACGTCATGTCATGTCATACACCATGACTATGACGCAACAATGAACTGCTGAACTTTTTTTTGCTAACTATTTATTGTTTCCAGTACCTTGCCTTAAAAAATATTCCCGAAATCAGTAAGAGCCAAAAGTCTCCTCTTCATTTGTGAAGACTGGAAAAAAAATTCTCCAAGTCCAGTTTGTCACCCGCTTACCTGTTACCTCTATAATTAATTTAGTCAATGCTGTAACCTAAAAATAGTACCAACTTGAACAACTCCAAAGTAAAGTGCCTTGAGTTGTAGTTGTGAAAGTGAACCAAAAAAAAGAAAGCGAAAGTATCGCAGAGCGAGAAAGTGCGGAAGATGGACGGTAAAAACAAGAAAGAGACAAGAGAAGACTCAGATCAACCAACCCACAGCACAGCCAAAAGACACGAAGCTGAAGGCTGAAATAGAAGAAAGAAGTGAAAGGAAAAGTACTCGAGCGAATGGACAAATGGATGGATGATGATGATGACGGAATGCTGCTGGAGCTGGTGGATGCTGTTGCTCTTCTCCTCTCTCCACTATGCACTATATCCCCAACGCGAACGACAAACGAATTTTTAGGAAAGATGAAGATGAAGATTAGATAGAAGAGAAGAAGGTTATAGGAAGAAGGAAGAAGCGGAGACGAGACATGACAAAAGACTATTAAATGTTCGTTCGTGCGTAGTATTTTTTTAATAGGTAGTGCGTGTTGTTTGTACGGTACGTACCAGTATACCTGGATGAGTGTGTGTGGTGTGGGTGTAGTACTTCCAACAACTTCCAACTTTTAAAAACTATTTATGCAGAACACTCTGTGCTTTTTTGCTGTACAAATAGGACAACAGGTAGGTGCAAAGTGCAAGGTACGAAGACGAAGGTGGAAGAAAGGTACTTTCAACTCAATATCAAAACTGTCACTCATTTAAATAGTTAGGAATCCTAACATTAAGTATATGCAATGCAAATAAAACTGATTAAAATATTAGCTTAGCAGACAAAATATGACGTATGTTGATATTAGGAAAATGGAAATTAGAAAATTACACTAAATGATTACACGCCGAGCAGGAGATTTACGTTATGTTTATGGAGCAATCTGATGCAAACTGCGTTCATTTAATGTAACATGTAACCTTTTGATGATCTTAAAAGCAAGTTTCAATCAAGTTTTCAAAATATTTTTTACGTTGTAAAGTAAATTTTGAAAATTGAAGTTGGAGGGTTGAATAGCATTTGAATAACTGACAAATTATGATGTCTTCAATTTCATGCAAGCCGTGTAAAGGACCTGAAAGGATGACAGAGGAGGAACTGGAGGCGTATTTACATAAGAAAAAACATGATAGCTTGGTTGAGGTGCGTTCGGAAGTTGGAGATGGAGTTGCCACTGACGCTGATGCAGCTAAAGCCGTTAAAACGACTGAAGACGATCAAGAGAGGTGCACGCTAGCGGAGCTTTTGAAACGTGACCCTTCGTTGTCTCTGGAACAACATGCTATGATGATTTTCTGTAGTTTCGCAAGAGGTGTCCACTCGTGCGGAGGCAGCTTCCAAAGTTTTCTCAATGACCTTCCCAATTTGAAAAAGTTACTGATTGCTTATGGCGCTTTAGATGTAAGTTAATTTACAAATCTTAACTAAAAATTTAGTAATAAATCAGTAAGAAAAATCTTGCGTAGAAATGATGGTAGAAATTTTGTTTTCCTCTTTTTAAAAATAGGACAGCACTCAAAACCGATTTGACCGATATCTGTACAGTGACAATTGGTGGAAAAAGGCCAGCACCACGGATCCTGCTAAACTTTTCCACAAAAAGGATTTGGAACCGGTGGAGAAAGTTCTTGCTTTTTATACAAGAGAGCAAAGTAGGTGTTCATCCGCAGGTGATGAAGACGATGTACAGAGTGACGGGGGTGGGAGTAGAACACATGCTGATCAAGATCAATCATCCTCCGGCCAAGAAGTTCTTGTTCCTTGCCGAGATTGTCGTGTGCTTTCATGCTCTAATTGCTTGACCCCTTTTAAAAATGGAGATTTTATGACGACGGAGATTCCTAGCATAGATTTCACTAATTCAAGGGGAGAAAAATGTGTGTCTATTGAAATTGCTTTGATAAACATTTTTGAACCTCATAATCCATACCCAAGATGGATTAAAGCTAAGGAGAAAGCTACATCCCTTACGTCTCGACTATTGGATATGTTGGAGAAGGCTTTTATGAAGGATTTGGAGAAGGAAGATGTTATTGACATTGAGGCAATGTTGTCAACAGAGCAAAGGCGACTGCTGGAGAAAAAATTATGGGAGTTATGCGAAAAAGTTACGAAATATGTGGTGGAACAAGGAGATTTGAATCCTTGCTTGGAAATGGTGTACGAAAAGCTTGGAGGAATCCAGACGAAGAAAGGGCCCAAAGAGGATGAATCTTATGTTACCCCAACTGAAGCTAAGGCTTACTTTGTCGTCAAACTGAAGGAATTGAAAGAGGAAAAGGAGCAGGAATCGGGATGTGATCAGTTGTCATCAAAAGTTGTGGGAGGTCACTCCAAATTTGATGATGATGTGGGATTACCTGATTTCCAACTTTGTGAGGGATGTGGAGAGATCCTAACGGTTTTGTTCTCAGCTTGGGAAAATTATCGTAATGGTAGGATTTCTGAAGATGCCTACTATTACCAAGTTATGTATGGCTTCAAAATGGCGAAGAATGGACAAGATGTGATCTTTCGACCTCCTCCAGAATCGAAGATGAATATTTTCAAGAAGTACTCGAAGGAGTGTCATCCCATCGGTTGTCTAGTGAGGAGTACGTCAACGAGTAAACATGTGAAAATGAATTTGGGACAGAAGAAAAAGGATTTGATGAAGAATGCTGTGGGTAATTTGCATGCTTACATGGAGGAGGCTTACAGACGGGTTTTCAATGAGATTATTAGCCAGATTGATGTGGCGTCTGATGAGTCTGAGTGTGGGGATGATGGACCAAATTATGAGGATGTCGAGTCTCGATCGGTTTCACCAGATTCGGAGGATGAGGTGATAGTCGTGGATGATTTTGAGGAGAAGTTAAAAATTGGGGATGGAAATGAAGCGGCAGATGAAGATGTTAAAGATATATTTTAATTTGTCTGAAATGGTTACACTATTATTTGATGAATGATTGATGTATTATGTTGGTTTTTTGTTTAATAAACTGTTTGTCATGTTTTTCTCGTAATTATAATCCAATGCAATGGTTTATCGTGTCTTGTCGCTAATTCTGAATTTATTGTGTTCATCTCTGCGTTTTGCAGTGCGTCGAATGAAAATGAAGACCGTTCCATCATCCATAATTCTACCTAACACAGCTACAGCTTGCTCTAGCCCTAGCTATTGGGGCACCCTGATAAACAGGGAAATAAAATAAATGTTTTTATTTTTCAATATTCTAAAAACACCTTGTCAAAACTCCAAAGAAGTTTTGAGAGAATTGTGTGCGCAAAAAGTGTTTGTAGTGTTTTCACATTTAAATTTAAGTACATTGGTTATTTTGTGATTTTTAATTGCAATAGGCCTGGCCTGGTGAAATATTAACTCGTTAGTTAAAACTCAAAGCATAATGCCATTGTACGAAGGAATCGGTCTAATCAATGAGAAACATCCTGTGGTGCTAGAGATCGGACAAGCTTTTACAAAGTAAGGACGTTTAATTAAACTTCATGCCAACGCCAACACCGTTGACTTTCTGGGAAAGTTTGGAAGCATTTTTAATTTTAATTTTGTGTTTACAGGGCTGGGTTTGCTGGAGAAAGCGCACCAAGATGTTGTATTCCTTCCACAGTTCCAAATAAGGATAACCCCGATCAATTCCGGAAGTTGATTGATTATGAAGATGAGTCTGATTTGTATCAAATGCTGGTTGACTTTTTAAATACAATTTACTTCAAGTAAGTCCATTTTCTTCGTTCATGTTGCCCGAAAAACTCTTTATAACTCAATCACTGCAATCAAAATTATTTATGCTTTAATGCGTGTATCTAATTATCACTTCAATACAGACACCTTCTGGTCACCCCGAAGGATCGCAAGGTGGTTGTCGTCGAATCCCTATTTTCCAAGTCACTCTGGCGTCACACCCTGGCAAAAGTATTATATCTTCACTATGAAATCTTAACGGTCCTTTGGATACCTGCTCATTTAGCAGCAGTTTGTTCAACGGGAACAGATACGGCATTGGTTTTGGACGTTGGCTACACGGAAGCATTAGTTTTGCCAGTGTACAATGGAGTTACCTTATTGAGTCATGTTCAATCTCAGGATTTGGGGGCGGAAGCATTTGACGAGTATGCATATGTTTACTTTTAAGCCTGTACTTTCTTGTGATTTCAATTAACATGGTTGGGTGTTTAATCAGCTTTAATTTTTACGATTTAAAGGAATTTGAAAACCTTACTACTGGACAACTGCAAAGACAAATCCAAAGAAGAACTGGAACCACTTCTTACCCCGGACGTTATTGAAGACCTTCGCTTAAGAACTTGCTTTGTTACAAGAATACGACGAGCTCAAATCCTCTCCAACCCCACACCAGAAGCACTATCAAATCTCAATCCGCAACTTCAACCTTTTAAATATGAACTGGGTGGCGAAAACTTTGTTGAATTCAATGGAATCCTTAGGGAGCAAGCTGCGGAAGTTTGGTTTCAAAATAAAGATCCGGAAGGAGGTTCCCTCCCATACATGCTACTTGATTGCTTAGCTTCATGTCCTATTGACACTCGGAAAAAACTGGCCTCATCAATTTTGATTTGTGGAGGAACCTCAATGATACCAGGTTTCAAAGCAAGATTGATCCGAGAACTGAAAAAGATTGAAAGTGAGCTTGGGGGCGATGAGAAACCGGATTTCAAGGATGAAAAATTTGTGGAGAAATTCCAAAATGGGACGTATGAGTTTAGAATATTTTCTTCGGCAATTAAGGAGAATTGTGTTAACTGGCTTGGAGGAGCAATATATGGGGCGTCGGAGGCAGTAAATTTGCGAGGAGTGACGAAGGAATTTTTCATGAAAAATGGAATTGTTCCGGATTGGTGTAATCCTAGTTGTAATTCAGTTACGGGGATTGTTGGTGTAAGCAGTGCGTCCACGTCACCTTTCGGTGCGGGGGTGGGGCTACCCAAGGGACTTTGAAAGTGGCTAGATCAGTCCAGTCAGTACGATTGAAATCTGCAGCTCAGTGTGATTTTTTCAATAAACATTATTATTTTATTATTAAAAGTTTTCACAACAAGATTATTAACAAAATCAATGCTAATTTAACTAATCATTTAGCAGATCAAGTCAACAACAAAATATTATTACATTACTTTATTTCGTAAATCCTTGTAAAGTTAGTTTGTTGAGCATGTGGACAGTTTTTTTTGCCTGTTTGAAATAATTTATATAAATAAATTGTAAAAGTCAGTCTTGTACTTGATGTATCTTGCACTACTGCCAAAGTTTGGTTTTTTGGTTAGAAAAATTAGGAATGCAAAAAGGATCTACAACTAAATAACAGTTATAGTTAGACTAAAATAAACTTTATCACTTTTATTTTATCATAACGGCATAACAGCAAAAGGATCTAGTCTCAAGTGAAAGTGAGCAAGATATTCTGCGTTAGCTGCTCTCTGCACGCTTATTGCAAAGGGTGCACTGGGATGGAAAGTGAAAGCCACCAGGCGTCGGCCTGAGGGCGAGCTGCCTTTCGAAAGGATTCCGGCGTGTAGTTGAAATTTGTAGATCATGGAGTCTCTTCCGTAAAACCTTTGAATGAAATGAATAGAAAATTCGAATAGATTTTAAATGCAAGTCAGGGGGAAAACAGTATTGATGGTGATATGATATTCATGTTACCTAATGGGATTTTCGCCACATGCTTTCGGGCGCTCCATTGCTGACACCCGATGATCGTCATATGAAAATAAAGCTTGGTCCAAGTACGGAGACGCGCTGAATGATTGTGCACTGATAGGTAACTGAGCTAATATCCGTTTAGTGGCTTCCGTCGGTCCCCCAAACCTTGCACTTGTTATTGTATTGCGAAATTTTTGATGAATTTGTCTGAAAAACAAAATAAAATGTGCATTTCAGTAAAGTTAATTGACATAATTAGTTTTAAAGGTACATTTGTTTAACTCACTTTGAATAAATATTATTAGAGGGTGAACTGGAGTAGCGAGCATCCGGCGTTAAAAAATTATTTCTAAAATTATCTGCAAATCCTTCAAACAGATCAACTAAACACTCCGTCGTATTCTCATACACTGCCAGCACTTCTGTTCTTGGAATATTGTAAAACACAAACAAACAATGTTGAGAATTTGGCTCTGAACACTTTAGCGTTACCACATCTTCACTGGAATATTTTAGCAGTAAATGATCCTCGTCTAATAACTGCATTTTCCAAATCCTTAATTTTCTTAATTGTTCAAAATATTGGTAGTACCGGCTCAACTTGGACATATCCTTCTTTTCCCCTTCTGCCGGATTATATGCTTCATCATACGCCCTTTTAAATAAATGAGTTAACAATCTGTGTTTCAAACTATTCATAAAATTTTCCTCCCTTGGCCTCACACTCAAAAACTGACGAACTTGAGAAAAGTGAAGCTCATCATCTTCATGACAAAATCTGCCAATTGTCTGCACCTCCCAAAAGTGTCCATCCTCCACATGAAAAATGTGAATGGTCTGATGCTGAATTGATAAAATGGCAAGCTTATTATTATACAAGTACATGCCTTGATTGTGAGATAAGAAAATTTTGTCGGTTTTAAATGTCTTTGTGTCGGATAACACTCCATGCTGAATATCGACCAAGTGTATGGAATAATCTTCTAAGGGATATCTTTCGTTGGGGTCTACAGACTCGTTGTTTCGATAAGTGTCAAAGTAGCCAGTGCGAGGGTACTCTTCTTGAATGTATGTTGCGGAGCCTACTATCATGTATTTGTAGTCTTCGGTGAAGAGGGAGCATTCTCTGTTTAATTGTTCGCCTTGAGGGGCTACAGAGATGCGGAATTTTAATTTGAAAAAGGTTTCAAACATGGACCGTCGAATTTCGTGGCTGGTGGTATCCCTGTCTTCCGAACTGATGTGGTCGGGGAATCCACGGCCGTAAGTTTCGGAAAATCCAAGGTTAGCTCTTTGCTGTTCGTCCATTACGGAATTGGACTGCAATTTAAAAAAAAATATTTACATTTTTTAAAAATTACGGTAAATAGAATTGCATTGATCTGTATAGTTAAATTGAGTTTTAAAACGAGATCTCACCTGTTGACCTCTACTTGACGATGATGAAACCCCTTTCCCATTTCCGGTTGAAGATGTTGCAGGCATACTAGTAACATTTTTAGAAGAAGCGTTCACAGCATTCAGCCATTGACCACCCTTCTCCACAAAAAGGTGGTTGGCGGCTTGTGGCCCCCGAAAGTAATAAACTTCTATTGACATTTGGTCCGCAGAAAATGCAATGAAGTGTTTCCCATCTGGAGTGAATTTCCTCAGGAAACATGGTGGTTTATCCACTTGTGTCACAGTAAAATTAGGATAAATACTTTGGTACATTGAACGCTGCAAATACTTTTCTGTGCCTGGCTTCCTGTAGTCTCCCCAAAGTTCCCGACCCATTAGCCGGCTCACAATATTTTGAGAAGGAAGCCGAGGAATTCGTAATCCTTTAGTTTTGTCACCGCCACAGTTATCATCGTAAAGAATCAAAGGATTGTCAACATAACGGGGAAAGTCCATCATTTTCTCGCCGTAAAATTCTGAAAAGGAAACCAAGCCATAAAAAGATAATCACAATTAAAAAACCATGTTTAAAATTCAATATGGTTTGATTGGGTGAATATGGGGATTAACCATACCCACTCCGTTCAAAAGAAACCCTTAAAATCTTTACACATTTGAAATGCTATCTACCTTCTCGACGAGTATCGATATGCTTTAAACTCATAATTTCACTTTGTAACTGCATTTAAGTTAAGTCGGTGCATTTAGAAAAATTTCTAAAAAATGTAAACAAGACTTCAAAACAACAACATCATAACATAACACAGACTTGGTAATGCATTCTCGTACGTTTGATTACGTTTATGAATCTTGTACAACTTGTTTGTAGACAGACACACAGTTCTCGAGTGCTCGCGAGTCACGAGTCGCGATACACAGACAGATGACAGGGAAAGTAGATGACACATCAAGCCAGCTGTTTCTTAACCAAACAAGCATTTAGCACGATCAAAGCTTTCAGGGTTAATTTAACCAGAGTTAACGTTCTGTAATTAGTGTGAAGTTTTAATATTTTACTGCTTTTAGCGGTAGTTGATATAATATTTTTTTAAGGATGGTAGGCCCTTCAGGTCATGGTCAGCATGGAGGCGTGATAAGTTCTGGAGGTGGGTGCAATCGTACAAGACTGGAAACTAATTTACTGCGTTTACTTAAAAGATGTGAGGTGATGGCAAAGGAGACTGAGACAGTGGCTTCGAATTGGAGACTTGATAAGGTTAGTTAATTTAAAGGAAGGTGTGCATTTACTGACAAATGTCTGGTTAGTCTGAGTCTGAATGAATAATTAGTTATTTAGACGTTTGATCTTTTGAACTTTTCAGTATACCCAAGCGTTGGAAGATATGCTTGGAGATTTGAAGACAAGCCCAAAGTAAGTAATTAGAGAAAGAGGATGATAAAATGGGAGTGAATTGCTAATGCCGGGATTAATGATTGTATGTGTTTCAATGATTAATATTACAGTCAGACTCCAAAAGAAGCTCTTCAGGAATATGCCAGACGCATTGAATTCATTAGAGGAGTAATACATACCGCAAAACTGGTGAGAAAATTTAACTTTTAATAGTATGTATCCTGCGGAGTTTTTGGGGAATTGCTAATTAATGTAATTTTTAATGATTTCAGCCTACTCTGTCAGAAAAAGCAGTTGCATCACAGCTTATCGGTCCTGGTCCTGTAGCCTCGTCTGGAGGAGGAGGGGATTATGGCAATTTAATGGAAATTAAACATAGACATGTTACTAAATATTCAGAGGATCTACGTAAGGAACTATTGGGGGATCCTAGTCCCAGTGTAGGATCTTCAGGGGATACTAATAAACCTGAGGAATTAGATGAACTAATTAAATATCACCATCAAATTCAAGAAAAAATTGCAGATCACATGCTAGAATTGACTAAAACGCTGAAAGAACAAGCGAAGACCGCTAACCAGATAATTAAAAATGATACGGAGGTTTGTAATTATTGTGATCGATACAAAGACTTCAACTTAAAATTTGTTTTTCTTAAAAATCACTGTTTTCAATCGAATGACACACATTTTTATCTTTTAGACTTTAACAGTATCTTCAAAACGCATGGATCAAAATCAGAGTGACCTGAAAATTCAAACGGAGAAATTGGAGCAGTATAATAAAAGTGCCTGTAAATGCTGGGTTTGGTTTCTGCTTATCTTGGTGTGCTCGATATTTATCGGTGAGAAAATTAAAATAAGAATCAATGCATAAAATGCATCAATTTTAAGGTGCTGGCTGGAATTGTATCTCGTAACTAAGCTTTGTATTTCATTTCTATTTCAGTAATGGTGCTCTTCATGCGGTTATTCAAGAAAAAGAAGTATTAATTTTAAAATGCTGCTCTCATCTGCGAACTACTTTTATTGCGATAAATAAATACACAGTGCGATAATCTGACCAGAATAGTTAACTAATGTGTACAGTCAATCTAAGAAAAATATTTTGTATATTTTACGCTCATCTTACAGTTAACTAATATCTCTGAAATAAATAATACACTATTAATCAAATTTTGATTTGATGTAAATGGGAACTGATTGTTTTTTAATTCGCTCCTGGACAGTCCCTTGCTCTTTTCCTTTCCGTTTAGCTAATGCATGTGGAGGTACGTTCACAGGTCTTGGATAAGGCGTTTTGTAGTGGATTGCTGAAATTATTGAAAGAATAACTTTTTGTTATGATTCCTCATCACAGCCATCAATCATGATAGCAAATTGCATAGAGATGATTATCGTAATAATTGTGTGAAACTTTACCTAAATCTAGTCTTGCTTGAGCTTCATGAATACAGTCTGAGATAACTTTGGGATCGGTTAAATGCTGATTTTTTCTGAACAATGTTTTGGCTTCTGTGAGAATGAACTCGCGTTCTGCGATAGTGTCCTTGTGGTTATTTGTTGTTGATGACCAATTCCTTCCTAATTTTAAAATTTGACGATACAGTTGAATAACTTGGTTTCTATAAGGTGATACATGCGGTACGACTGACATTTTTTATAGTTTTGCAGGTAGCATAAATTTACTAGATTGATATGTAACACCGTTTTGCTAATCCCTAATGAACTAGAACTAGATTTCCACTAATGACTGACAAATTAATGATAGATAAATTAAATGACTTAAGAAGTTTCTAAAGTACAATAGTGAACAATTGCAATGGTTTATTTTTTTGATTTTCACATTCATAAAAGGATTGAAATTAGCAGCAAATATTTTCCGAAATTCCAAGACATGAAAGAACATCAGAAAATATCAGCCAGCAGATGTACTTTGAATCCGTAAATGTTCTGGGGTGTTTTAAGAAATGGAATTCCATTTCATTTGTATTCATTTTTTGATACCCAAATGTATATGCCCGAAGTTTTAGAAGCAAGACAAGCAAGTTATCCGGAAGGAGTAAACTCCCCAAACTCCCCGAATGGTAACCCTCCAAATGTCCTGTAACATTATTATTTAGTAATGGCTAATTTGAAACTTATTTAATTATCAGTATTCTATACCACCTCTTGGGGCATTTTGGAATCATAATTTTGTAATGCGATGATAATATTTCATATTTATTTCAACCTGTTACAGGAAGTGTCTAGAATGATCCGAATGCTGATCTCATGAATTGTCAACATTGAGGGATGAATTTTCAATGATTTCCGGTAACACTTTGCAAGGAATAATGCAAAAAGCTTACGAATATGAATGGTAAAAAGTTTAGGTGATGGAGAAACTGGCTGTGTGCTGTAGGGGTGCAGCCAAATTTCATTGATGCACAATAGAATTCAATGTTACAGTAATTGATCAAAAATAAAAACGAGGAAATCGTGAAACAGTTAAATCCTTTTAAAACTCATCATAATTATGACTATGACGCATCACCTAATACCTAAAATGCTGGCATGATTTTCTGAAATTCTAAGAAGCAGATTTCAACTATTATATTTCGTCGAGTCATAAACAATTTGGGGCATTACACTTGTCGTGGTAAAATGATTTTTTGAAAACAGCCCGAAATACATACATGCACACGTTTTGGACAATCTCTTGAATGCTTTTAACAAACATGCATGACTTCTATCAACACCTACTTACCTGACTGACTTTCATGAATGAAGCAGCTGTGTTTTGTGAAGTTTAACTGAATATTTAGCATTGGTTAAGTTTAATTTAAACTTGTGGGATCATATTAACTTGAATTAAAATACATTCCCAAGGTCTAGATAGAAATCACCGAGTATTGCGGTTGTGCTGCGAATCGCAAGTTAAAATTACAAACGGAAACTGTGGACCATTCATTCTCATTTGGCGTAAGGATGTATTCAAATTCATTCATTAGTCAATTATTACATGAAATTA
>JAQIWN010001849.1:0-18386 GCA_034699025.1 Entomobrya cf. arborea Gr-Col-00668
TAAATACAAACTAGCTTTTCCGTAAACTTTCAGTTTCGCGTCATAAGTCATAGGATTCACTCATAGTCCTTTGCAACTTTCACGCGTATTGCTTAAAACATTAGAACAGAAGAGGAGCAACTATTAAACTCCCAAGAGGGCACGTAGACGGGACTAAATGTAAGATTTTATGATATGGAAAATAAGTGCTTGTCGTACTTTTCACTCTCTCTCTCTCTGTGCTAACTTTCATTTCTTAGAAAAACATTTGTACTTTGTTACAAAATACAAAACGCTCAATTCTTTCGTTTGTTCTAAACAAGTTGTCTTCCAATTTTGTATCCACGTAATACCTTATTATGATTCAATGTCATATTTGTGCAAAGATAGACAATTTACGAGAAATAAAAACAGACACAGACAACAGGCTTTTGCTGAAGCTTTTCTGACCTACGTGCCGAGTTGCAGAAACAAACTCTCCAAAATCAATGATATTCCATATCTACCATGGCAAATAGCATTATGCAAAGAATGAATACACATACGATAGATCGCACCTCTTTGTCGGAATTGGAATCACTGCACTGTACTACAATTAATATAGAAATATTAATTATGAATCATAAATCATATATGTAATATTCGACCTGAGGACGACCTGCTGATCAGTACAAAGTACAATGGCCCCATTTTCTATCAGTCATCTACACCAATTACCAGACTATGCAGCATTCACTTTTGCTCTTCGTAAATTCAATGTTTATTGCAAAATTGACATTTATATGCTGTATAACTGCTAAAAATAGAGCTACGAAATTATTCCTTTTTATAGGTCTACGTCTACATATTAAAGTACAATACCGGCAAGTTAAGTATATTTATACACAGTCCCACACCTAGACCAAGAAAAAGTTTGAGTAACATTTTGAAGATTCCTTTATTTCTCCGTCTGTCTGTCCAAATTATACCAAAAATAAGGTTAAAGATACGTAGCTGAACTTTTTTATTTAGAAAAATGTTCATGTGCTACTTTTTCATGTTTCCGTCTTCATGTCGTGGTGACGTATTCACTATTATTACATCCCATTTAACCACATAGCAGAAAATAGAGAACTTATTCATGTGACTACCCACCTATAAAAAAGAACTATAATTTTTCAAACAACCGATTTTGGAAGATACATAGGTATCCCTTTGCTAAAGAACAAAATGGGAAACGGAAAGGAGGAAAGAGAGGAATAATGGGACTCTCAGTTCCATCTCTGTAATGGTAGCCATTATTCAGATGTGCACAGACAACCGTACATTTTACACAATCACCATGAAATACTGACAAATGAATTGTATTTTTGTTACCACAAATTCCGCCTGTTATTCCTTTGCTCTTTAACTACAATCAATTATTTTTTATTCCGTCATTCTCCATAGCAAATTTTCTTGGTCAAAGTCGTGTTCCTTGATAGTAGGCGTATAAATGTGTCTACCTTCACTTGTGAATGTGAGCTTAACTTTCACTTTGCTTTTGGAACGTTCTTTTACGCTGCTGGCTGGCTGCTTAGGAAAATAACGGGTATTACACAAGCGTTCTCTGGAGGGATGTTCATGTAACTTTACTATTGGTTGCAGAGAAAGCTTTGAAATAAAAGCAATGTTAGTGGCCTCCTGAAGATTCCTTTGTTCAGCCAACATGATGAATTTTTTCAAGAGATGGCGTCAGCTCTTGGGGCTAGAATCTGATTACTTGTTTAGTTGGCTGCATTAGTATTTTCATTTTGAACAATATTGCCTTGCAAGTTTGGATGAAAGTGAGACAATGTCATAACATCCAAACACCAAATTTCTCTTTTAGCAAAAAGACGATTTCGGGCATAATGATTTGCTGTTTTGTAAAAATTGATGTTTTTGTAATTTTATAGTTACGTAAACGATCATTACTGCAAAGTTCAGTATCAATGTTATTCTATCCACCTGTCTAGTCATAGAAATTCTAATAAGTTAGATTGAAATTGCATTACCATGGATTCGTTATTACAGCGTTGCATGTAATTGGTTTCTTTCATTAATTTTGAGGGCATCAAAAGGGAATCTGTATAAGGGAAGCCAAGGTCATCGAAGGTAGTTTTCAGTGCAAGTGTAAACTTTTCGCATCGGTAAGTATTCTGTAGAGTCTCTGCATACCTTATTTCCAAACATAGTTATAATTTTTGTTATTGTGAAGGTCCTTGGTTAAATACCATAGGGGAATCAAATCTACATGACTGAAAACCATGCATTTCTCAAGTGATTTTGTCAATTGTAACGCCCACTGTAAGGAAGCTCAAAGTCTACAACCTCTACTCCGCAATAGGCTTCAGATAACATAATGAGGCTTATATGTTGAAGCTACTACAGCGACATGGAAGAATGTATAAGCATTATACTCTCATTATTTCATGCTGGAGTGGTGGTCTGGTCTTGTGACGTAGCATTTATTGTAGGTTATGGCAGTGCAGTGGTTAAAAAGAATCTAGATTTTAAGTGCTTATCAGTTAACCATGAAATCAATGCTGGCTTCATTCAAAAAAAAAAAGTTATTTAAACTAAATTAAAGGACTTTGATCAATGACAGTAGCTTCCTATAATAATCTTAATTTGAGATTCTCAAACAAACATGAGCAATTCTGAAAATCTAAACAAGCTCTGCGAGCAAGATAGATGAAATGTCAAGAATCGGGTATTAGTAATATTATTGCAACAAAATAGCAACATTTAGTAGGCAATTCATTGAGCTTTCAGAGTGAAATTTTAGACTGTTAGACCAACATGATTAGCTAAGCGGAAGTACTTAACAATCATTAAAGCAAAATAGAATTCGAGAATTCCTCACGTTTTTTGGCGCACTATCATAAAAGGCTTTTTTGTTTGAAGTAAATTATTCTATGAAGTCGTTTGCATTCTTAAAATGAATTTATGATTAGGAAAATTATAACTCCGAGCAGTAGGGGAGCATTTGATGTCTTTTCACGAATATCGTTTTCACAGTAGGAGTAGACTTACCAGACGAATTACTAGGAATATGTTATTATATTTTATTTTCACACACATAATCTAACAAAATCTTCCGTTAAGTATAAGACGTTAAAGTCAAATATTCAAATATGCCACTAGACATTCAAACGATTCTAATTTGATTTGAAACGGATTGATTTTTACAATTGTCTGAAATAAGAGAAAACTGGCAGATGAAATTTAAAAGAAGAATTCCGAAAAGTAATTGGTTTCTTAGTACGAATAAGAGATTATTTCCGACATTTTTCATATTCATATTTTCTGTAGCATCAAATTTTGACCCCAGATCTGGACCTACCGAGTAAAGTTTGTGCCAAGCTCAGTCGCAGCTTTTAAAATGAAACTCTGGAGAAGCTGCCTAACAGCGTAAAGCTATTAAATATTATCAACTTTGGCACAATAAAGTGATCAACAACAATAGTGCAGTTTGAGAGCTACGCAGCAGCGTTGCCCACTGAATAAGTACATGTACATTTATGACGCAGTTATCCCCTTGTAGTACAAGATGGATATTGAATCAAGACAGTATACATAGTATTGACAATTTATTATTTATTGGTGACCCATACATACAAAATGGCAGTGAAAGAAGGTAAAATATGGGCTTTGTTGTGACATTTCAGTGTGGCATGCCATCTGTGTGTAGCTTTCCCATGGGAATGAATCCAAGTTCCGTCAACAAAGAAAAAAAAGGATTGTTGTAGCATACGAAAGTGATATGTATCGAATTCCATGACAGTGTGTGGAGGAAAAAAAGGGGATTCCTTCGACGCCATGTATGTCATTAGAGATTGGGGGTAAGTAGTTTGGCATTATTGTAGACGTATGTCTTATAACAGCAAAGAAAATTCTCGCGTAAAGTTTTTGTGATTTCGTTTCACGTGAAATAAATCTTGTATGTACTTAACTTCGACATGTGTGCGATCCCACGTTATATTCTTCTTGATTTCATACAAAAATGTGGAATATACACACAGACATGCATAATAGATACATGGATGAGAAAACAATTACGACATGCAAAAAAGTACATAGTACTTACGTGTGTACATGTGAAATATTTAAAACAATACACATTTGCTAACGTTGGATTTTTTCGTACGCCATTCATTCACATCCGAAGTCTAACTCGCGTTTTTGACTGAATGCGGGGGAGTTTTCAAGGAAGTAAATAGACAAAACCGGTTTGAAAACACAAGTCACTTAAAGTTGTTTTATTATTAATGAATATCAAACGTACGTATATCTGAACTTCTGCTTAGAATGGTTTCTTCAATAAAACCAAAACTAAGCAGTATGATATCCCACAAATTTATCTTTTTCAGAACCTTAGGTAGCCTTAGTACGTTGAAGTAAGAAGGCCAAACAAGGCTAGATTAAACGCAATGCAAATATTTGAACATTTTTGATATTTACATTGCTTGAATTATTTCGTAATAATAAAGCTAAAGCTAATGCACATATGAAACAGAATATAGTTCAAGAAAATTTAACGGAATGAATACATTATGCAAGATTATTGTTAAGAAACATGAATTAAAATGTTGAAAACATCCACTTGTGCTGCACATAACATATGTACAGAATATTAAGTAATATTTTTTAATAAGTTTTCTAAGTTATTCAAAACAAAGTTTTTTGTTTTGTTTCAATCGCTGAGTTCTTAATATGAGAAAAGAGAAAGTTACACCCACCCACTCCCACTTATGTGCATCTTCTTGTCTCTTTGTCACTTGAAGTGTCACCTAAAATAACTCCACCCCATAACATCTGGTAGATTTTTAGTATGCATCTTTTCAATGGAGTATTCCTCAGCCTGTAATCAATCACTTCATGTTTTCTCCGCCTAAGAAAAAGGAATATCCCATTTTACGACAGAATGCGTTTCCCCCCAAACAATAGAGCAAAATATAGAGTACAGATGTAAAGTACTACTGTGATAGACGGATTGCTTTCTACGATATTCAGTCGAAAAAAATCGTGTCACTTGACTAATTCAACGTTTATTGAGCCAACCAGGCGATGTTTCGTTAAAAGAAAAAGAAACAACTTTTCACATTCAAAGTTTTTATCAAAAGTGCTACATTTTTTTGCTAGAGTTCAAAGAAAACTTTTCGCTGCGCTTAAAGAGAGGGAGTAAGTTGGATGGAGAACCGGAAAACTTTTTTTTCCTTTGAAAGTTCATTTATATATGTGTGGGTATGCTTTGACTGAATTCACTGAGTTTAAGTGAAATGAAACGTTGCTTTCTGGCATGGTCTGCCGTTGGTAGATTTTTTTATCGTAAACTGCAGATAAATTGCTTTCACAGACCAAACGGGCTTAGATGAAAACAGGAAGTAAAAATTGCATTGATATTTAGATGACTTTTTTTCTTTGGAGTTGAGGTTTCCTAGTAAATTGCAAAAATGAAAAACAGGTAAGCTAGTGCTGAAAGGGATGTAACGAGGACTGTGGTTTCTCTTTGCTTTCGCTTTCAATATAATTTTCAACAGGAAGCATTTTGCTTGTATCATAGTATTATCATTAACATCCATATGCATTAGAGCAGACAGGGAGAAAATTAACAAAGCTTGTGATATGGATATCAAAATGAATTTCTTTCAATTGCGTAAGAGTAGGTATGTACTATGGTTATGCAAGTAGATTGAATCTCTCTTTTACAAGGTAAAACACTATTCATTTTAGACTTTTTACAGTATTAGATTTGCAATCAGCGTAGGAGCAAAGATACAAAATGTGTTTTTGTTGAATTTTAATTTTGTATGAATTACCCTATCAAACTAATCACTTTCGTTGGATTCTCATCACCAAATGGATATCATTAAAGTCATGAAGCAAGGCTACATTCCAGCTGTACATAATGTATGCTTAAACATAATAAAAGAAAGTTGAAATGCATGAGTCACCCAACCCAACAGAATATTTCCCATTGCTTCAAGCCAAGTCAAGCCATAACCAAGCTATATGCACATATATATCAAGATATGAACTAAATATATTCAAACTATGGTGCACAAACATTTTGTGTGGTATAGTTAGTTAATATTCGCATCGTTGAGTATATTTCAACTCAGAAGACCCCCAACATTTTCCCAAATGGTAATAATATCCCTACAATATCCTTTCCTTCCAATTGCTGGCGTGCTCTCTTTTTTACTTCTGGTTACATTCATTCAAGTTCGCCCACACAGATGAACAAAATTGACATACAATTACACTTTTGTGAAGCTGTTGCTGTCACTGCAGTCCTTGGTGTACTTCAATGTGACTGGACTGAATGACTATGTTTGTAATCAATGGCAAAGTCACCTAGAAAGGCCCCCAGCGGAAACCTCTTGGAAAAGCCCTTCCTGCTACTGTGATTACAGTTATGTTCACGAACGCACAGCAGGACATTATTGGCAAAGTGTGCATTTTAAACTTAAGCTACGCACATGAAAACCCTCATGACGGCGATTCCGTAAAGAACAGCGAAAGCAGACAGACTTTTTGTGATATTGTGTGCCATTCATTTCTACTCAATGTCTATTCTATTATTAACTCAATTCTTACTGTCAAACGTATATTGGTGGAAACTAGTTATTAGCCCGATTCTAAGTCTGACCGGGAAGGCTAGTGTCTCAAACCAAATTACATGGCCAACTGTCATTACGCATAGCATTTTGATAAGAAAAACATAAAGGCTACCTGCAACTTTGATCTCAGGCAAAAAGTGATGAATTACATTATATGGGATAGAAGGCACCTTAATGCATTCAATTATTTATCAATTAAAATATGAATATTCAGAAAGTAAGACTTAAATATCCCTTGCCCTTCATGTCAGCCATATTTCAACATAGAACTTTGTGTGTAAAAACTATAATTCTGAATTTCTTACTCCCTGAGCTATCTAAAGTGTCACTGACAAGAAGAAAAAGAATGTGCAGCACACACACTCAACTGATTTGTTAGCTGACGGATGGATATGGAATAAGTTACAATTCAATCGTACCAAAGTTTGTTGTTCATATTAGTGCGGAACACTACTTTTACTATATCCTTCCTCACTACAATTTAGATTACACATTTGGTTTTGTTGTCAATGTCATGCTCTGTATACATCTTGGAGACAGCTTTAAAATACCCTTTTATAGGTTGACATTTACAATTACGGGTTTTTTGGGTACAGCTTTTGTTATATTTCATTCTATAGCACAAATACTAATTTACTTTTACCAATATACAACACAATGAATTGGTTCACAAGTATACTGGATAAAACCTGGACAAAAATGAACAAACATTAAAACCCATTGCCGTTTCTTTTCACTGCCCACACCAAAAAGTGTTCAGTTATTTTCAAATAATGACATGATTTTCTCCATAAAAATTGACGTTTCTACAAGAAAAATCGTGTATTTCAATGTTTCTCTATTCGATGTCTTCCGAAAAAGTAAGCAACCAAAATGGATTGCTAGTAGTGACTTTTTCAAACTATTAAGGAAAGAGCGACATAAATTTGTAGCAAGTTTACTTAACACTCCATTCATGTCAAAACAATATTAATGTATGTTTATCCGGTGATGATGGTAGTAGTTTTACATAGTACACAATTACTATAAATGGAAATATACACAAAATATTCCCATCTTCTTTTTTTTTTGGTTGGACAAACGCCAGCAAGACAATTTTTCGATTTCCCTTATGCTCCTGGCTAGATGGAATGGAATTCTTTTTTTCGTTGGAATGAAGGAAAAACGCTAGATTTATTATTACGAGCTATTGCATTTTTTGCTGGTCAGCATCTGTGATCTGTGGCTCATACAAAAAGGGAGAGAATCATACGTTACACGTACATCGCACTGTACGTACCAAAAAAACAGCGTGATGCATTTTCACTACTTATATTGTTTGGTGTCCGCTTCTTGTTTTGTTGTTTTTCATTTTTTTACGCTGGTTGCGATGAGGATCAAGGATCATGATACCATCGTATTACTTCCGTAAAGTTTTTCTAATATGGCAGATTGTTACTAGAACATAAATGGATCCCTCGTTTGCTTCCATTATCCCCCTGTTTTCCTCTTTTGTTAGATTTTCCCTTTTCACAGACATTATAGAGATCTATATTTTTTGCACGCTATGGGAGTGACTTTAACTAACTTGTGTTATGTGTGTATGAGTGTTTTTGTTCAATGGAATTTGAGATGGGTAAAAGCAAAGTGTAGAAGAATCAATGCTTTCTTTTCTTCTCTAGGTCCATTCTGTATGAAGAAACTCTGCAACGATAATGCGATAGGGATACCACTTTTACACAAGGTACTTTGCAATTCCTCAATACGAACCTTTTTTGTGTTATATAATTTATGTTATAAGAAAAGCTTTGTTTTGTCGCGCTATATATTCCTCCCTTTGGTATTTTTCTTTATTCTCCTTCTTCAGCTTTTATTCAAGTTGACTTTCTTTGGCTTCCTAGTGTTCAGTTTACAGCAGTGATCAAAATGGTGAATGAAGGAGGAAAATTGTGTCTTAAATTCTTTGAAAAAGGAGAAAATACGCTTTGATAGCATATATCTAGAAAGAGATATGTTAGCACAGAGACCCATATTACGCACCTACTTTTTAAAAATTCATTACTTCTAGTGATCCAGTCAATGGAAGAGAATTCTCAAATTCTCTGCACTTTTTTTCTCTTGGATTATCTTTACCAAGGTAGATTTCCTTTTTTGGGCTAGCTGGTAAAATCTTTCTGGTATCTACTTATTTTAACACCACTATTAAACAGATCTGCATGGGAGGATGCAGTAGGTACAGGAAAATAAAACCAGAGAAAAAAATCAGTCCCATTCCCCCTTTCGGAGTTTCATGTACTCTTGGTACCGTTTGAAAGGGAATTTTTGTATATGTATCCCTTATATATACCCATAATACATATATCTTCATCTTTCTACGATCACCACACATCTTTCTCCCAAATTATCCTTGATACTCTCTCGAGATTGTAAGAAAAGCTTTCTAATGAAATTTATTACACCATTTTTTCTGCACGTTGCAGAACTAAACATACCTACACATTATTCTATGACGATGATGTGGAGAAAAAAATACGGTGTGTGGTATGTTGTTGGTAAAGGTGTCGGAGGATTGCACAAGGAGTCAGAAAAGACCTAAATAGACTTTATTGCCATTCTCTTGTTCACCCTTCATATTTAATTTACATGATGCTATATGGTTGCACATGATATGGGGAGAAGTGTGAGGCGAAGGTCTCATTTCTCGTTCTACTACAGTGTTGTCCCATTAACCCGTCGTATCATCCAGAAAAACAAGAAATTCCAACTAGATAAAAAAATACCAGCGTACTACTGCCGCCACTGCCACACACATTAATACTTACGTAACCACCACCATGCCACAACTACACCGCTTCATTCTCATCTCATCGTATTATGATAGTAAAAGCCTTCCCTGCCTCTGTGTTATTTCGCAATTTGACGGAATATAAAAAAAGTAATCGCAAAAAAGGAGAGCCAAAAATGAAGCGCATTCTAATTCATTCGTTCACTACCGTAACCATACTCCCACACAAGAACGTTAAACCAGACCACCGTGCACACCGTTGCAACCTTGTATTTTTCTTCTAAATGTGCAGTTTTCATCGCAGTAGCAGTAATATGAATCACAAAAACGGGACACTTCATGCCAGGATAAATATATGTTGTGTTACTACATCAAAACTGGTGGAAACAATATTTCCTCATACAAATAATATTATTAACGGTCTGGTTGCGTGAATGAAATTCGTCTAGAGAAAGAGGAAATCTTGTTAAATGTGCATTGCATAAATTGGAAGCAAATGACGTATACATAAGATAAATGTTTCTGCCAAAACGATGCGCTTCCAAAAAGTAAACCCTAAAGAAAAAAAGATATTGCAATTCTACTTCATTTTCTAGACAATAGGATAAAAAATAATCCAAAGATAGAAAAAAGCAGCAGTATCAGCAAAGCGAGCCAACTTGTTATAGTTACTATTAGATTGGTTCTTTGTGTGCTTTGCTCATCTGAAGAATATAAAAATCTAACCAACTCAAGTTAAATTGAATTTAAAACATGTAGGCAAGGGAAACGTGGAGTTTCCAAAGTTTTTTTTTTTCAATATGTAGTTCTCTTATATTTTTAAGTCGATTAGAAATGAAGGAAGATTTTTGGGTCAAGAACTACTACGGCTGATGTTTTCATAATCCTGCTGATATATTTATTGCAGAATTTAATTTCAGCCTTTTTCTGGTACCTTAGAAGATTTACATCCCTCTTTTTGTAATTATGGTTGCATACAAATATGTACTCAGGATATATATAGGAAATGAATTACACTGCACTCAATACAAAATAAAATTACTGATATGATCAAGGTTACAACTAGTACTTGTATTAATTCAATATTTCATTCTCTGAACAATGTATGGATACTACATTTGCTACATGAGTATCTATACACTATATGTACCAAAGTTGTGCAAAGTTATGAAATTGCTGGAGAATATTGTGTAGCAGGTGCAATCAAATTGGAAACAAGCAATAAAATATGTGTCTAGGCTGCTATATATTGCTATACCAATCATATTTGCGTATATTTGAATATTGTGTCTGCATGTTATCTATTCATAACTAGGTAGCTTATTCTCAAGATTTTTAATAATATACCCATTTATTCTGCATATAAGTATATACAACATGCATGTGCATCCATGCATATATGTATGAAAAGAATAAGATTTTGACTTCAGCTTATTAATAATAACGATGGCTACAAGTCAAATCGCCTGAAGTATAAAAAGCAGTGTTGCCACCGTTGTTGCGAGAATAATAATCAGATTCGCATGTGTAAATTTTCAGATGGTGTGCAGTTTCCAAGCAAAGGGATGAATACAGATTATTTTGATGACCTACTTTTTGATTGTCAGTATTTCTATCAGAAGCTTTTCGAAATGAGAATGAAACATCAATAAAAAATCAGTCAGCTTGTGATGATCAAGGACAAGACGGATAATATAAGTAGATGTGACAGGCAATCAGTAATTCCCTCTCTATTTGACAACTGAGAACTGGGATTGACGATATGAGAATCATTGGCTGTGGTATTTTTTTAAAAGAAAAATCAAATCTGTGTAAACAGCGGTTTTGACATTTCCTTAATGAGATTAAGGAACATATAGTTTTACTGAAAGACGAACCCTGAATATTTTTAAGTTGTAGAATTCCAAGCAATAGAACAAATGTTTAGGGAATAGAATATTGGTTTACAGCTCCAAAAGTAGAATTATAATCTAATGTATGCATATAGATGCATATATTTTAGAACGACATTCCCGTTCCCACTGCTGGATAAAAAAAACCTAAGAGATTTCAACATTTTGATATCTCAGTTGTGACCGTGCATTTTAAATGCATCGCATAACGGAACCTGACACTTTCAATTTTCATACGAAGCAGTGATATTGAAAACTTAAAAAAAAATTTTACTGATAAAAATTAGACTCGAAATGTAATCCAAACGGTGTGGAAGACATTTTGCAAACTCTGTTTTCAAAGTACGACTTAATTTTTTTTACAATTTTGTAAGTTTTATCTAACTTTTCATTTGAACTGCTTTCTATTTCGTTTATTGGCCTGGTGGCTCTTGACTCAAACAATGCATCAAACTTTAATACAGGGTAAAGCTAAGCTTTTTCATTAAAACAAACTCTTCTTCATTGTATTTTTTTATTTTAAATTATGGCAGATACTTCAATTGTCATTTATAAGCAGAAATAGTACTAAATTTTAACGTAACTGTTTATTTTCATTATACATCATTCTGGTTTTAGTTGTGATAATTGGAGTTTATCTTCTCAAGAGAAACTCTTCAATGTAGTCAAATCAAAGAAGTAATTAATTGTGAATATTATTTAATTCGATTCTTATTGAAAAATATGTTGCCACAATCAAGAAGATAAAAATATACCAGAGTGCTTTCACTACAACTTCACCATACTAATATTTTCTTGAAACTTCAACGTGTCCCCTTAATTTATACACTCAATGTCAAAGTCAAGAGACATATTTTACCTTTCCTGCCGAACGTGTCCAACGGATAGAGCAGACCCTTTTCTTATTCTACATATGTATTTTCACATGAAAGATGGCGGAAATGTTAATAATACACATATGTACTTATGAAATATTGCATGAGCGCGGTCGTATGTATTTTCCTTTTCTACATATCATGATATTACTGACTCCCCGAAAAAATGGAGAGCTTACACACAGATTCTCTAACATTATTATTATTATGATGATCATGTTGCTGGTTTATCTGAATTCTACCGATCCGCTTATAAATTGCTCAAAGTTTCGTTAATTAAACAGCGCACAGACGCCAGTGCGAAACGTGTCCCACGAAATAACAGTATAGTAATATGAAACAGCAAAACAAGTAATAAAAAACCGAAGAACATCTGTGGGATCATGTGTAGTGAAACTAAACATAAATATTCATGCATATCACAAGAAAAGTAGACAAATATCTTGTATGGAGGCATTTGAGAGAAGTTTGTACAATTCGGTAGATTACTATGTCATAAATAAATTATAATGGAAAAACAAGAATATTTTGAGAGAAAGCGTACATTTTTAGAAGTCTGTAATGAGTGAAAGGCGGTGGCAGTACATATGTTATCAGTACAAATATTAACTTTTTTTCTTGGAAATATGAGATAGGTACCTAATAACTTTTGATCTTGACTCTTGATCCACATACAAACATCGGGTTTTCAGATGGGAAAATGGAAATAGTTGGTGAAGTACTAAAGTCAAAGTAAAGTATAAAATTAATGAATAACTCCTTCGGGCGATGCAATAGGTAGCTATAATGGTAATTAATTTCCTAGTAAAGTTTTTGTTTAATTCTCAAAATTTTGTTGGTTTTTATTGGCAAGAGAAAAATTGCCTCTGGTTCATCCAACAAATTTATTATATAGCTCATAAAGTCGGTATCTGTATCCCTTGAAGAAAATAGAACAATAAAAATATTTTATTTACGTAAATATTTAATTTCTCCCGAACGTTAATTGTCTTTCTTTTCGTTCCAAAAAAATGCTCATACTGCTTTGGTAACTTTACTTTGGTGCTGAGATGAGAAGCCACTGCTTTAGCAGAACTCATCTTTATACATGTATGTTTCGTAAACGAAGCAGACATTTTTCAATTTCTGGTAGCCCAAACGCTCTAAAACTTTGATTTATGTTACCACTGGTATCTTCAACTCGAGACTTTGAAAACAAACTAGAAAGAGGAATGATATAGGTAACCGAATTGTTTTTGAAATTCATTTTTCAACCGTGTTAGAAATTTAATAATAATGTTAGCGATGCAGAGTGTGAACAACAGGAGGAATAATGAAATTAAGTTATAAAACTTAAAAAAAAAACTTTTTATAAGGTAAATGTTTCGGGTACTTTCGCGAATTCGTTTTCCTTTCCACGTCAAAAACATTTTATTTCACAGAAGTAAGCATTCCTGAACAGCTGAAGAGAAAATAATACAAATTTTATTTCCCTTGCACTGAAACTTGGAAAATTAAAATAAAACGGATATACATACGTTTACGTTTTGTATTCATTTTATTTGAACCATTAGACACACATATTAGAAAAGAACTTGCGAAGTCAGTGTGTAATCAAAATTCAGAGTATGGATAAGGATTCGATTGTCCCTCCGGTCGTAGTCCCTCTAAAAAATTTACATCGTTTTGAATTTGTGATTTAATTTGATGAATATGTCTATACTGTATAGAGTTTTCGAGGAAACAAAGTTAATATACAATATATGATATTCTGAATGAAGTCTCTACCAAATTTCAATGAAAACGGTAGAAATGTACTTTTGATTGAGCTTTTTAGTATTTACGAATACACAGTTTTAACCTTAAATTAAATATGAGAAGTAGTTTAAAGAAATTTTGAGAATATAAACTATAACCAAATTTAGTAAAGATATTCTAATCCTGGTCTTAAGTTTGAAGATGTATCTTGCAAACTTCTAGATTAATTACTTATTGTGGTTTCGTACTCTTCCGGGTCAAAATTTCTTGTTTCACTTTTTCTAACAAGTCGTACAAGTTACAAAAATCTCGACGTGCAGGACATTGCATTACAATTGGTATGTTTTTTCAAACAGAAATTTCTAACTTCTTCGAGAATTCTGTTTAAAGTTTCCTTTCATGTGGTGGCAGAATGGAATTTAACAAATACAAATTCACTTCTTGGAAAACTTTAATGCAGTCTGACTGACTGTGTGAGTTTTGTAATTTCTCTTTCCCCTTTCAAAAGCTTATTCCGTTTCATGCAAACCGCAAGTCGAGTAACAGTAAAGTAACTCAATTTATCAAATGGTAAGCAATTACAGTAAAAAGTAAATGCATGAGTCAAGGAAAGTGCAGTAGTCGAAATTACAGTAAAAAGCAAATGGAAAAGCTTTCGATATAAGCCTTCCATAGACTTCTGAAGCTTTATAAATTTTACAGTTCGTTAACCATTTTATACCTTTTTCTTATCAATCATCATGAACATGATGTGAACTTGGAAAGAAGTCAAACAATATTGTATCTTTAATGTTTATGTATTTATGTTATGCCTGTCTATATTTTTATTTTTCCATTACTTCCCATCTCATGTAAGATTCATGAGGTGATCTTGAAAAGTTAAAGAAGTAACGAAAATAGGAACAGTCAAATGCAGCGAAACGTACATGGATAAATACAGGAAAAAGAAACAGACGCAAAAAAGTACAAGTGGTTATTTTCAAGTGTGGGTGTATATTTATTACAGTGAGAAAACAAAAGTTTGACAAAATGGGTAAAGTGAAAGTAGGTCGTTAAAGGCAGAGAGCTTGAAACGGAGAATAGGAAGAATAAAGAAAGTATGAGAACATAAATACATATACCGGTTGTTTTACATTGCTTGTAAGAATTGTGATAGAAACTAATTTGCATAGGAATTTTATATTACGCTTCACAAGCTTTTGACTCACCAAAAAAGACAAAAGACAACCAGCCTAGTAGAAGGAAATCACAATAAATATCTTAGGTACACGTAGTTATCCTGTCAGCGGCGTGCAGTGCTAGGGTACATTGTAAACCAGTACATTGAAAGAGAGGAAAAGAGATAAGATGAAATTCTCAAAGTTTAGAGATGTGATATGTGACTGGATGATGATGATGACTCGACGGTTATGCCTTTACACCATGGGCACACAATTATTAGCCTGTGCCCTCCGCCCCCTCCTTCCACTTCATTTCATGTGACTTTTTAAATGACTGGTGTGTACACTTTATAGGATTGTCGTGACAGAAATGGAAACGAGCCTTTTTTAGAAAAAGCAGGAATGAGTGGAGTAAATGTACTAGCTAAAACAAAACCATCATTGGTTCATTGGATGAGATGGTAAGATTTTTTACAGGTTTAAAATTACACGTACCTACTTGAGAATAGATATAAAGGATGATTGAATGTGTAAAAGACCACATATGAGCAAATCGAACTACCGAGATAGGCTTTTTTGTTGGGTGAAAGTCTTGCTTTTATAAGATTACAATCCCCCCAAAAATTCCTATATACTTTGAGTAGGGTACAAACTAAACTAAAAATGATATATATACCATGCCAGAGAGAACACGATACCAGTAATTGTCACAACTTGTTATTCACTTTAAGTTTTCATACTGCGAACAAAGACAAGTCAAGTTTTATAGTGGCTTAGCTTAACCAACTTAACTGTTGTCGACCTAAAAAAAAAGAGCAACATTGAAACTTGTGTACTTGAATGAGTGAAGGGAAGCAAAGCACTAGCGATTAGCCAGCCAGACAGCTAACCCGATCCTGGAAATTCCGCTGCCACTCATTCATGTATTCCAGACACACACATTTCTTTACGTAGCTGGATTCTACAACAAAATATGTACATACGCAACAATATGTTTCCAAACGAAACATATTGAATTTCCAACGTTTTACAGTTGCATGTATAGTTTTAATAGAGGTGCATGACATGTTGTACTTTTCATTCATTCATTTCGTCCGCTAAAAAACCTACAATGTTTTCCCTTGTCTTCCTGTCTGTACTAAAGTTATTCTTAGTGTGCGGGCAAACAATTATGTAATAGTCAAAACGTAAAAGAAATAAGGACTTTGCGATCCCTTTACTATTTTGACATAATTATGCCCACAAATAAAAGGAGGACGGAAGGAGTAAGTAGGGTGCTCATGCTTTCATCACACCAACAATCTTCCCGGTTCATCGCCAGAGAGTAACTTGCAGTGCAGTGGCGTTGCTGCTGCTGCTGAGTGCAATTTCTCAAGTACACTTTTAAGCTTTACGCTAATAATGTTAATGTTATGTTGTTCACTCTTGAGTTGTTGAGTCGAGTGAATGATGTTGATGAGGAACGAAAATGGGGAGAGAAAATCCTTTACAGAATTTTCACTCGTGTTAAACTATGTATACCTAATATTTACAGTTCAGCACTTCCGAAATGTACACTACTACACTCATGTTGATGGGGCAAAGTGGTATAAAAATGTTTAAAAAAGAAATAAATAAATTACATGAGTTGCCTTAGAAGGTAATAACCTTTTCATAAATCTGTAGACATTCAACAACATTATAATACAGAATATTAAAGGGTTTTATATATATAAGTATTTTTATTACAAGGCTTACAAATAATCCTTAAAAATTATTCTGCTTGAGGGTTTTCAAGAAGCGTGCTTTCATAACCTTGCTTGCAATTTATTGTGCTATGACGCATTTCAGATTAACCTGACGCTTTTTTTACTTTCGTGATTCAATTAACCTGCTTATCTCTATGATGTTCGTTGAAGTTTGTTTAAAGTCAGGTATAAATTAGGCGGACAACCGAAATTTCGTAGTAGTAAATTTTTTTACGGTTATAAATACCCCGAATGGAAAAATGAATGAAAATATTAGCTAGTTTGTTCCATGGACTGTGTAATTGTAGGTCTACAAAAGATTTTGGAAGGTTGTTCATTTTAAATTGTTTAAAAGCTAGTTTTGCTACACGCGATTGAATCAGCTACCTATTAGCTTTAAATAAAAAGTCTCCAGAAAAAAACTTTTAATATATCATGATGTTGCTATTTTTAAATAATCTACATGAATTAAACAAATAAAAAATGGAGGGAAGAAAATCCAACACCAACAACCCAAGTTTTCCATTTGGTCCAATAAGAACTCCCACCAGCTACTAAATTATTAGTTGCTTTCATAATTTCGAGCCATTTCTGCATAATTTTAAATAAATATTTTGTGGCACACTGGTATAATGCAGTAATGGAATAACAAACAAAATCAAGACTAAAGTGAAATGCAAATAACACCAAACATGGTCAAAGCCAAGTGTAGCCCTAAATAAAATGCTCAACTTGTATTATGCTGCCAATTCCGCATTATGTATTATGTGGGTGAACTTATTATTTGAACGAATTTATTCCTGTCATAACAACTACACAAATGTAGATTTTCGCAACCGCAAAGTACTATAATCCATAAATAAACTGTAGTGTAAGTATAGTAACACTAATTCTACTTTGAGTACAAGTAAATAAAATCAGCTCATTATTTATGCAGTCGGAGAAGAAAAATATTTTCTTTCTCTGGTAGGATTTATCCATGCAGGTATGCATATTTGTTTACTCTTCGTCAACGTCATTTGAGGTTGTGACTTGTGACGAGCGAAAAAGACGAAGAGAGAAAATATTTTAAGGAGAGTTATATCCACAACTGTTGTTACTTATTTTCCAGATTGCGTGTCTCCTCTTTTTCTCTTTGTTGTGACTTTCCAGTTGGTAAATGTAATAAACCAATATGCATGAATACACAAATTTGTAAACACTCATAACAAACAATCTGCGAATGTATAGGAAGTACAAATAATAATAACAACATTTGAACCCTTTTCTATAGAGGAATGTTTACATCTTCAAGCTTGCCTTTGAAAATAAGGCATAAATTGCGAATTTATTATGTCAATAGCCGTCTACTTTAAACACGTACATAAACTATAAACATCATCGGTTCGTATGTATTCGTAAAAGTTATTTTTCGTTTGTAACCTTAATATAGCTCATGTTTTGAAAACAATACTTTACATATGTATAATATATACCCTGAAAACTTCTGATTGTAACCATGAAACTATTTATAATAATATTAACGTCCAGTTGCTTGCAAAAAAGCCTATAATTATAATTTACTGTCCGTCCAGCAAAGTTTACTTTGTTGTTCAAGCAAGCGATATCCCATTCTACATGGTTATT
>JAQIWN010001850.1:0-18377 GCA_034699025.1 Entomobrya cf. arborea Gr-Col-00668
TTAGTGAGAATATATTATGGCTTTATTGGAGAGGTCGAGCATCTTACTACTTTACTACCTAATACCACTTCTGGATGAACATGGATGCTGCTATATCTCTGTTACAGTATGATTTAATGGCAACACTTGATAGCAAAAGCATCACCGTTTCTATTTTACTATTACTTTTTATGGGCTGCATCAAATATTATTAAATCAACATTAAGCAATCTTTTTTTATTTGTCTAGAAGTAACGAATATGCATACCTGTAGTCTATAATTATATATTTTTGAGCCTTTTTTTCTGGACGTGGTAGAGTATTTTTTTTTAACTTGTCTAAATTGTTCACCAACCGAATCTTCAGAAAGATAGCCAAGATAGTCTTTGTTTCGTGATCTTTGTACCTATATGGCCAGTATACGGCTAATTTTATAGATTATACATGAGGTTCGAAAAGTGAAATAGAATGAACATCCTCAGAATATTATAATACATTACATTTCATTTTTATCATTTTATACTGTGTGCAAAATTAATGCATTTTTATGATGGAAATTTCGGGTACCAAAGTCAAGAATCTAAGGAGCTACCTCAATAAGAAGCTTGATGTGTAATTTCGTGATGAGTGAGAAGATGACAAGGGATGAAAACTACCGCTTCCATAAGTCAATATAAAATATTATATAATTTTACATGGTTTTTTAGAAACTATAAAACTAAAAGAAATATCGTTAGCTCGGATAGAATAAATAAAGGAATTCGCTATATTGCAATATTGTTTACCTATCTAGTTACCATTACCTTTGTCTGTATTTTTAGCAAACTAGTTCTTCCGTTAAAATCAACTCGTATACATTTCTTAACAGCCTGGTTTCTGATTCTCATTCCCAGCATAAAAATGTTCTGGTATTCTCAAGAAATATATCGTTTTGTTTTATCGCATTATAATGAGATTTAGATGGAAGCTGTTGAACGGACGATTTAGTTTAAATTGTACAGATCCTTTGTTTGTTTTAAATCTTTTTAAAAGCATTAATGGACATGAACAGTTATTGTAATTGTAACGTAACCGAGACCGACGATCATCATAAAATCATCCCATATATATATAAGGCAAAGTGTATATCGCATCGTGAAGCAAGTTCCACTCAACCATATTGTTAAGATACATTTTACGTTTATTCCGTATTCGTATCAGGATGATTATGTATTTCATACTTTGGCCGATTTTGTTAACTGTAAAACTAATGAATGAATGCTGTACATGATAATAAAAAGCTTTTCCAAAATGTTGTATAACTTATAACTGGATAAAGATCATTGACGTATCATGCCATTAACAAGAAACAAAAATATTCTCCTGTAAATATATTTGTTCCGCTATCTTTGTTAGAATTCTAATTTCTTCTGGTTAAAGAACTGAATTATTTGTACTCGCAAATTTAATTGGACAAACGTGAGATTTAAAATATTGAATGACTAATGCAAATGAATTGTTAAAAAGTGTGAAAATGTGACTAGTTTTATTTATTTTAATCAGGAAAAGTGTGTTTATTTCATTTTATCTTTTGACTTTTAAGTACAAGAACGTCTAATTTTTTCTGTATAATATCATTGGTTGTCTGAATTTATAACATTTTTTCCTGATCAAATATGCTAATATACAATTTTGCTGAATAATGCTACAAAAGATAATTTTGAGTTAATTTAAGCTATTCTTGATTAATTGTTGAAAGCATTCACATGCTACATGACTTCACGGCACGGTGGAGCGCGGTTCCAAATTAAAATCATCGTCAAACACTGATTGTGATCTTCTATGACTAATTTCCCACGTTTGCTAGTTGCGCATTTCACTGGATGAGCACCCAGATAAAGTCATGTTTAAGGTATAATTTTGATTAAGTTGTATGAGTAATTCCTGTCCATATACATATGTATATTGTCTAGTTTAGTCGAGAGTGAAAAATTATTACCTATGCATGCAATTGCAATGTCAAAATGCAATTTAATGATGCAAAACTAATAGCACTACATTTGCAAGTACAAAGTAATTTAAACTCAGGATTCCATTTTTTTCAGATTTAAAGGAATAAGTTAATTGTTTTATTGTTAGAATTTTCCTTTACAGAGCTTTTTTTCTTCTGTATTCTACTGTTTACACATTGGCAAGCCTGGATTATATTGGCACATGGGGTTTTTGGTAGTTGGCTTTGTTGCTGCAGCGTCGGTAGTTTCACCTTCCTGACCCTGACCTTCCCCTTCTTCTGGGTTTGGAGTAATTTCATTGCTTTCATTTTCTTCAACTACGTCACCTGAAATAGAGTATTCAGTGGTAATGCATAAATTTAAATTTAAATACTTCACGTTGACTTATTCTTCAATAATGTAGCATTCGTACAATCGTATTTGGCTCTCAGCATGGTTACATCACCCTCACTGATGAAATCCCGTTGCCCCAAATTATCTGGTGAGCCTGCTGGAGCGTTATCGCTCTCTACTTCAGGATTTTCCTGTTTTGTCAGAATCGATGGAAATTTTTAAATAAAGAATGTGTCACTGTCTCACTTTTTTTCTCTGTCTCGTGGACATTGCACTTTCTTGTTATTGGAATAATATTTGTTTTTGTTGCAAGAAATTTTAATTGTTTTTACCTTCACATCGATAGTGTTTTGTCCATTACGACTGAAGTATGTCTTCCCATAGTGCATAATACTATCGTAGTTGTAAGGTACTCCAAAGTAGCCTGTATCAGCGTTGGGATATAACTCTCCATCCTTCTTAAAGTTGTTCTCAAATCCTACAATCAAAACAACCCATGTGTACATTTTTTTAAATACGTGTTTATAAAAAATCAGAACACATGGATAAAGCATGTCAAAACCTGTTTCATAATCGTGTTGTGAATGAGTTATTTTTTACTAGCAGTATAGCCTCATAATTAATAGCATTCAAGAGCCAGAAGTCAGTCAGAAAACATTGTGTTATCAGAACTACATATCATACAGTTTCGTTCTACTCCGTTAATTCAAGTAATTATAAAGGCCCGATGTAATATCTAGCTATCCACAAATTCTACAGTCGGGGGTAACATTATAGTATTTCCAAATAGTATTCTTTTACTTACCGGGTTGAATGTTTTGGTAGTTTACAGTCACATAATTGTCTCTGGATAAAAAATTCACATTCTCACAATCATAAAACATTCAAAATGATTGAAAACATCACTGTGCAATAATATTGGTTTTAATCAAACCTGTCATCTCTGGTTTGTTCGTGGAAGAAGCCTAAAGCATGAAGAATTTCATGAATAACATTTCCCTTCGAACAAACAGACCCGAGTTGAATTGGCTGTAAAAAACAAAGTAGATTAATTCAGCATTACTGATAATCAGAGGTCATTGTAAGGAAGAGTGGTGGGACATGGGAGGATGAGTCATGAGTTTCTGACAGCGAACCGGAAAAAAAAGAAAATTTTGCAAAAATATTCCCAGTGATAGTATTTTTCCAGGTTTTTTGCATACCTGATTTTTGCGATTTTGCCAACCAACATATGAAGAGCAACCACCTCCTCCAAGAGGATCGTTTTTGAATTCAATGTTGTATGTGTCATCCTTTTTCATTTGTCGAAATTTAACACAGGAAACTGCTGAAAGTTCTTTCATAGCTTCCATAATTTGAGTTCTCTGATTAGGGGCTGAAAAATATGAGAAAATTTTCGTTATTAGATAAAATATTTTGAGTGTGAAAATTTTAATTTATCTTTTTTATTCTTGTGAGCAAATTACCGATTGTTAAAGCAAAGGTGTATGGAACGATTCCATTTGGCCAGTTAGCATCAATCATACCAGCTCGGGATGAATCCTTGTTGATAACCATGTCATCGATGACCAAATAGTTTGTGGATTCATTTTGATGTTCTCTAAAAGCTACATGAATATTTGAAACATATTTGAAACGTATAGTTGTGCGTACCAAAGGGATTATTTCCAATTTGGGAACCTTTTGATAAAAAAAAACTTACGAAAAGGTTGGTCTCCCGACGGATGCTCCTGTGTGGAATTGACTGGCTCATATTTACTTTCATCTTCCGGAAGTGGTCCTCCGATAATCCGATCGACCGTACAAAAGAAAAGCAAAAAAGTTGCAAACGACAGTGGTAAAACGCACCTCATTTTGCAGATTTGTCTTTGTAAAAACGTTTTTGTGGAAAATCGAAAAGATCAACTTTTTGAATGAGAGATGTATAGGAAATTGCTGAAATTGTTCAAGCTAATTTCAGTTGGTGGCTGACTCTGCTTTCTTCCATTTAATTGACGAGTATTTATATGGAACTGGTGACTTTGAAAATTGTATTTTAAATATGCTTCCTCTTGTAAAGTAGCGTTTTGGAACGTGATATCTCATCTCATAAAATTGCATTTTATACCGGTTAGAAGTTATAAAATACCCACCACCCCCTTGAGTTTCCGAGACCTTCATACATCATTTTAAATTTATGTATTTACGGTTGCATTTATGGTTAGTAAAGAATTATAAGTCAAGATCAATAAAGATTTAGAGCAATGTGAGTGTGATTAATTGTAAATAAATTCAAAGGTAAGTACAAATTTCGCAAATCGATAGTAGTATATCAACAAGCAAATATGACATAATAGACACCACATCACCTTCGTTAGTATTATGCAGTTGTCATTCTTTACTTGAATGATTGAAGTAATGACAAATTGAAATATTGATGAGTTTGATGCATCTATTCAGGTTAGATAATTTGTGCTACTGTCAAGGAAAATGCTTTCAATCGATGCTCCATTTTGTAACATTGCATATATGTATCTATCTAGCGCGTGTAACAAGTTGAAGTAAAAAAGAAAATCAAGCAAATTACATTATAAAATTTCCAAAAAACAAAAAAAACAATTTGATTCGCTTTCTCCAGTTCAACACGTGATCTTTTTTCTTGATATGAAATCATCCACCTATTTTATTGGGGATCATTGAATTTTTAAAATGAAAATTACAAGTTGCAAAATTTAATTTGACGAAAGAATGACCTTCGAAGTATCAAATCATTTTTATTTGTACTTAATATCCCACCTAACATGCTTGTTGTGAAAAACGAACAACGAGATGAAAGGCACGTAGACCGCACCGCACGCTCTTAAAAGACTTAATTAATTGTAGTAGCTAGTACTTTACAGTAGCACATAATTAAGTTGAATACCCCTGAGCAAAACAAAATCAAATCATGCTCATCCATTGCATTGTCCATGAAGGGTTGACATAAGAAAACATTAAATCTTTAATATTCATGTCTTGTCAAAACTTTGTCCATTTCACATTTTCATTTATGATCCACATTCATAAACACAAAGAATGTTTCTTATAACCACCAAGCTTGGGATTTCGTATACCTTTTAAAAAGTGTAATGCGCAAAATTTAAATTGGGTAGCTGGTCAGCTAGCAGGGGGAGAACAACAAATTCTTTTATGAGCATTTGCGGCATTGTTCAAAAGGAGTTAGTGAAGTGTTGCAGAAGTCATGTATCAAAATGATAAATGATTTCATTTGTTACTTTTTGCAATATATGTATATATGTAAGTATATAGGGCTTTCATATAGTAAATACTGGACCTCGACTCTACTGGATATCTATTCAAAATTGCAACTTTTTTCGTTTTCGTTTACTTCACAAACCACCCTCTTGTCTAATTCGATATTATATAACCTTAAAACGTCAATACGGGACTGAAAACTTGAATATGATTAGCTTTTTGTTCTCGCTTTTACATGCATTTTCCCTTTGATGATTTTTTTTAGTTTAGTTACGTAGCTGTAAATTAAAGCATTGTCTTTTTATAATTCGTTACCGACAAGCAAAAAGAAAATTGTCGGCTCTTTCATGTTAGCATTCGTATTGTTGTCTAATTATACTGATGTAAAACAAAAACCTTTTTCAATCTTAATGATCACAAAAGATTTAAATTCTTTTGTCTCTGGAGGTGTACAGACTTATATGTATAATAGGTAAACTACTTACAAAATCACTATTTACTGATGCCGTTGCTTGATTACAATGGAAAATCTATTTTTTAAAAGCAAATTCCTATGATGATTCCCGATACAAATAAAAGTTCTTCCCTTATGAATGAATGTCACTGTGTGCTGTAAGATTTCAGTTTGTTTAAAATGACAAGCTTACATAAATAACTGCAAAGAAGTGTACATTATCAGCAGAACTCAATTTCTATCCTCCTACAACTATTTTTTCTTTCTATTGATCTTGCAATCTACTTAGCATAAATTTTAACATCATATTGCTTGTACCCAATCAACTTAAAGATGAATGTAATGGTGATAATAATCAGTTTTCCTACTATTGTCATTTCGACACATGAAGAGCACCCACATAGAATTTACGAATAATAGAAAAAATGTAGTATATATGGCTATGCACCACCGTTATAAGCTGCACATCTTCAAACATCCATTGCTGCCACTTGCCAACACTTTCTGTGGAGTGGAGAGAGAAAACGTGCCTACAAATTCAAACGACTATACAGCGCACACGCATAAATAAACCGTTTTGATTTATGAGTTTGGTCAAGAGGAGCTAAATAAATAACGTGACGTAAGTGTATCAGTCGAAGTTTAGAGAAGAACGACGCGACGCCTTACGCCTACTTCTACTATGAATGCAATGTTGTTATATATTTGATATTTATAAATGGACCCGTGAAATAAATTTTAAAAATTTTCACTCCACAAACCTGTTGAGTTACAATTTGGTATTGAAATCTTTAGATATTTCGGAACCACTTTACAACTCACAAAAAAGATTTCCGCAAGATTTACATAATTATTACACAAAATTTTATGCAAGGATACATATTGTAAATTCATTGACTCTCAATCGTGATGTTATCTCTAAATATGAAATTTTCAATGCATGCACCGTGCATCATAAAAATTAAAACATAATAATTAGGCGATACTTGTCGGTTCCTTTTAGAAGAAAAAAACTTTGCATTTTAACTTTTGCTGAGTGTATTGAAACATAGAAAAGGCTGACCTGGCATGAGATTCTCATTAAAAAGTCGTGCATTACAACTTTATGTCCACAAGGTTAAAGATTTCTTCAAGTTACGGCATCATCCTACTTTGTGTACAAAAAATATCCATGATTTTTTTTGTAAACTTCTCTGAATTGATGATTTGCTACGGAGTAAAAACAAGTGTCATTAGAAGTTTTTACTAATTGAACGCATGATTCATTGAAAAAGTAAAAGGGAGAGTACTGAATGAATGCACTTTTACGTGTATACCTCTTTGTCGCCAAATCGATTTCATTTCAAATGCAGTATGGAAATTTATTTTGCAAGGATCTTTTTAATTATTATTTTTAAATCTATTATTATAATATTTACGTCTTGACTCTTCCCCTCTTTAAGGTTATTGTCAAAAGTTACTGGCTGGAGTTGGATTACTTACATGTACTGTCACATCACTTTGGATTCTAAGAAAAAATTCTAAATATATTCTAATAAAATGGAACGTGCGATTTTGATGAGTGACCCATGTCATTCATGATAGGTATCATTATCTAGATATCCTAAGACGTCAATTTTTATTCACGATTCATTTAGATTAGTAACTTTAGTAGATTTTACACTCATGTAAATCAGTAAATATTTCCTATTTAATTTTAATAAGTTAGTATATTTCATTCTAATCACATTCGTCAATTTTAAGTTTTCTTCAAATCCTTGAAGATGTCATCATTACAAAATAAATAATAATCATCTATCACCTCTCATTTCAAAAAGAGATGTGAACGTACTCGCTTAAAATTTGTAATGCAACAAATTTAACCTTCCGTTTAGTTTGTAGTTTATACGAACTTTTGTCTCTAAACTGTACAAAAACGGCAACACGACAGACCATATTGTCGTAATAGGAGGGGAGTCAGGAGACATTTTATCTGGGTGTCATCTGCACCTTGTTCCGTTAATAAATCAACAGTCAACTTCTTTGACAATGAAAACTTGCAATCCTCGCTAAAATTGTAGTACTATATTGGTTGTTGGACTTTACACACATTCGTGGTTGGTGGTTGCTGACATTTTAAAAAACAAAAACGGTATATCACCAGTGTAAACTAGTCAAAAATCCATGCAGTAAAGCTAATTGAATTTTTGCTCACCGCCACCACATTTGAATTGTTGAAGACCTTTGTCTGTTGAATAATAATAAGTAGTTTTAATAATGAAAACAATCATGCTAAATGCTGTCTTATACACCCATCATCTTCAATACACTAAAATCCACTTTTCATCTTCCTTTTGTTCTTTTGTTCCCTCATTTTTCATCTTTTATCAGTTTTTCTACAATGTAGTTATCAGTACAGAATATTAAGAGGTACTTCTCATTCTGGTCTAATAGCTAAACATCAGAGCCTTATCTTTGGTCATTTTGTTGAGTGCTGTTTTCAGCAAATCGAGACTTTTTGACATCTCTGTCGAAAACATGAATGAATTAAGTTGCAGGAAACTTTTTCGTGAAATCACTTATACTACTATTCTTCATACTTAACTCTTTTTTATGCGCCTAAGAAGCTTGTATTATTGTTTTCTAAAGATAAACAAGTACACCACTAATTCCTAAAACTGACAAGAATTAATAGGTTTGTTATGCTGTGCCGAAATACTGAATATATATGATATACATATCTGTAAACTTGACCTTTATCATTAAGTAATAGTAAACATCACTTTTTGCAAGCTGCGAAGTGCAGATTTTAACTTGGACAGAGAGATGACGCACTCATTTTAATAAAAAGTCAATCCGTAAGCAAGGCTAATTGGGGCAATATTGTACATTGTTTTTGCTTCTTGCAAATTGCATCATGACCTATAGTTTCGCAGTATATTATTTAAGTTGGACGTTAGCAAGGATAATGACCATATGAACTTAAGGAACCATATTTTGTAATATTGAAACATAGAGTCACCAGCAGGTAAACTGAATTAATGACATCCTTGCTTACCTCAACATGGTTTTGAAAATGGTAGGAAAGAAGGCTTAGTTTTTATTGCAATATATTTTTTTGTCTCACTTTCTTGTCTACAATTGTTCAAGGGAATGTGACTATGTTACACAAGTGTAGCGTGTAGTGCCGATTCTTTTTCAGCAAGAAGGAAGGCCACTTTAAAGTGTAGACTCAAAAATATCTAAGTGTAGTTTTTAGAGAATTATTGAATTAACTTCCATTTAAGTAAAAACTTTCCGCAAGAATGTAATATTGGGCAGGGCTCAAACACCCATTTATAATTGAGTAATATTTCATCTTGACGAATTAGCCGAAACTGACAAATTGCATGGCATAATAATACAGACTGAACATGTTTTTACCTAAAACATAAAAAAGTGGAAGAGTAGAAAAAAACATTGTTAGTTGAATAGTAATGCCTTGCAAAGAGGATTTTTTTTGTAATCTTCAAACAAGCCCATTATACAACTTAATTTAAGAAGGTAACCAAACACAAAATATTTTCAGTTTTTTTCATGTTACTAGTTTTCTTTAATGTGCCCTACCGTGCTTTGCACTGTTGTGATAAAATATTAAAATCTTTCCACAAATCATTGTTAATTTTTGTTAATTACTTTTACAAGAAGCTTTTGTTTTATTCTCCTATTGTTTTTCTGTAGAAAAAAAATTACAAACTTTATATTATCTATGATGACAGCAAATGGAACTTGTCTTTTATTAGAAAAAAAAAATCACTGCTATAATCATATTTTTGTGTATGATACATTGAGTTACGCACGTTGTATACTTGAAAAAAGATTGTAAATCTTAAAAATTAATGTTTCAAAGGGAGACGAATAAGCTGCATTGATTTGAAGCAAGTCCAAGTAGTTTTTAATATTCATGAATCATGAGCAGTCTTACCTTGCTCAACAATAATGTGTGTAGTTCTCTCTTACAGAAGAAAAAATAAATATATTTTATACGACAATGATCATCGTTCTATAAAATAATCCTTCCTTCCTTTTAAATAAAAGTGGATGTGTACTTATGAACATTCTCTTTTATGTATAACAATATATTATATCATTTCTTTGCTTTATTTATTATCATTTGTAATGAAAAAAAATATATAAAAATTTCATTTGCAGAGAATTACCATTACTGAAGCAGGAATGACCACTGCAAAATGCAAGGCAAATGGTCACTTTTACTCAATGTGTATAATGATGACGATGACTGCATCTTAAGATATTCGGGGTTATGAATAAGTCAGAACGGATGACTAGCTGTTCTGTGGTCTGTGGTGGTGCCACAATACGATTTACGACTAACAACTGTGAGCGGTTTGTATAGGCTCGGGTACGTTAAGGTGCAGGGTTTATGATGGTGATGGTGATAATGTGATGATGTTGATGATGATGGGTATCATGATCATGTAATCAACATCTTGTAACAGAAATGAGAAATGAGTTTCTCTCATTGTACATCTTACCTAACTACTACTACCTGAAGTTAGAAGGCTTATTATCATTTTTTTGTGGCCAGCAGCGGTAATTTGTTATGAAGGGGCTGGATAATCAAATTAGCGGTGATTAGTGGCAGATTGATATAGCGATACTCTTGAGATATCAGTTTAGTAGAATTGTGGTAGTAAGTGAAATGGTGTTAATAATAATTGTGGCTAATGAGCCGACACACGGTTAACTTGTAAAGTAGTCTTGAGTCGCCCCAGTGAAAAGTTTTTCGCATTAAAAATTAGATTTAATTTCAGCAGTTTTCATGTAACTATTAATCGTACTTCGAGGTTTTATTTCTGTTAAACAAACTCTTTATCATCACAATTTAGTACTAAAAATTAGATCAATCACCATTCCCAACTGTGTGACCAAACTTCCTGCCTGGTGAACCTCAAAATATTTCTTGATAGTCTTGCTAATCTTCATTCGCATTCCCGATGATTACACAGCTAATTCTCTAAAGTTCCTCTTCTACGTGGAAATAGAAACAATGTACATATTTTCCGAATCGAAAACCCATTTTTCTTTGGATTAAATTTATAGAAAATAAAAGCATAGTAATTATTTTCCTAACGCGTCACAATGAATACTCCCAATGTTAAGCCATCTGAAGCGAACACCAAAGTTTCCGAAAAGGAAACCTCCAAACCAAAACGAAAAATTTCCTCACAACCACTCGACCTCATCAATGGAAAGACCAACTTAGCATTTGTACCGGAAGAAAGTGAAGACGATCTTCAAAACGATGGGGAAAGCAAACTAGCACACATTAACAATCACAACGGAATTAAAAAAGATGTAAATGGGGTAGAAGGATATAATAATAAGGGTGGGTCTACCGATAACAACAAAAACAGTGTTGATACAATTGCCTCCAAAAATATCGAGAAGGATGCACCTCCATTCGAAATCAATTCTATACTAAAAAACAATACCCGAAGACATACTTCGCATTCAATCGATTTAAGACGAAGTAGTGGACGTTCTGATATAACTCTTCCTGAAAACAAGAAAAATCGTGGAAGTGTCAACAGCGTGGATGTCCGAAGACATAGTAGACCGTTTAAAAGGTTTTCAAGAGCCTTTTCCCAACTAAGCTTTCATCCTACACTTAACCAGCATGAATATGTCTACGAACTTAAAGGAATGGAAATGGAGGTAAGAAAGATTAAATTCAATATGAATTCTTTTATGCATTGTTGTAGTTTATAAGATGATAAATAGCTGGGCATTACACGACACACGCTTCAAATTATTTTAAAGAGAGGAAAGTCACATTTTCTTCATTTTTATAGGTCACGAAATATCCCCAGCCATAAAAATGATTACAGGTTCAAACCCCTTCTGATTTTTTTAATATTTATAGATGGTTATCATATATCATTCATGGGGATTATGGGTAGCTGATATTTCACTTTCAATTATGTTTACGAGGAATAAAAAATCAAACCACCCGATAAGGGTTTACAATTTCAGTTGGATTTTTTACAATTGTATATTAAAAAGGAAGTTTATGACTGAATGCATAAGAAAATGGAAGTTATCCAATCATCAATGAAACAAGAGATGAATTGATGGCTCACGAAGTGGGTGAGCCTAAAACTTTTGAGTGAAACTACAGAATTAACCCATTACAATTATCATATCAGACTGACTTCTTGAAAGATGAGGACAAAATGTCTGTTGTTTTAGATTATGCTCGTGTGCTATTCATTGAAATCAAATGAATAACGACCTTCGTGTGAAATTCAATTGTTTGAAAGGTCAACCGACAATTTTTTGTTGTGCACTGTTCAACTCTTTTCGCTTGAAAATTTAAATTTGCTGTCTTATTTATTTCAGTGTCTTATAGAAATTGTTGACAGGCAGTTGTGTAAATTAACGCGCTTGTATTAAGATTTTTTTAGCAAGTTGATTTGATGCAATGAAATTTAATTTGTATTGTATGTTTGCTTTTTGAATGACTTCAAGTAAACTTTTCTTTCTCTAGTTGTTTGACGGATTAATCAAGAGTTGTGTGAGCGTGAGGTGCTTGATAGGTAAACTACCAGTCAAGATTCATTTTTATCATCCTCAATCTATCAATCAAAACTCATTCATGTCATGACTATGTTTGCATAAACACTCTGGAGCAAACAATGCATGCTTCACGATTTTTTCTATTTGTTTACGGTGATGTCAGTAAAAACGTACAAGAAGCTGAAATCTCGTAAGATTCAATCAAACGCAACTAATCATGTCATTCTTTGCCTTTGAGATTTCAGCCATTCATTCTTTTGTAAATGTCAAGTGCTCTATTTGCACTTCATTTTTTGTACTTTACATGTCCTTTTACGAGGCATATTGGGCCATGTTGTAATGGCATGTAGAAGTCACAGTCTTCTATGCGATAGATAATATTTTCCATTTCCAAAATCTTTTAGTAACGAAGTTTATGTTACAGATGTATCTAATTTCAAACAGTGCTAAAACATCTAAATTCACAGCTTCGCAAAAATCTCAGAACGAAACCCAGATTTGATTAAAGAAAAGTTTTGTGTCTACTGAAGACAAAATGATAAATTTAAGACTTTTGAAGGAATAAATCTCTAATTTGAAGTTCATTATACGTAGTATTAATATATAAGTCTTTAAGGAGAAAGGTACCTCTTGGTGTTGGCTATATTTTATCATTAATTTAATGTTATTGTTCTGTAGGATTTGTCAGTACAGTCTGTGTTTTCTTTATCTATTCTAAAACTATTTCTGTTAGGTTTGATGCACGCTGCAACATCAAATATACATAAGTTATGTAATGACTAGGTACTTAAGTCAAATTAGATTGAATGTCTTTGCTTTCAATCGATGTCTAAAAGCATATATATGTTAAAATATTGAATCAACTTGAATTGGTTTTTACGTATCCCCGAATCGGGAAAAATAAATAGAATATATGTACTTCAGAATGGAATCACTAATCAGTGTCTTGTGCCAATATTTTACGATTGAACACCATGTTTCGCACACCATATATCTGATAAATTTCATTGTATGTCTGAGTTAGATATACCAGATTCAAGTTACAAGTTTGGCGTTAGCGATTAAATATGTTATCCTCAGTTTTCTCTTAACGATTAGGTTGGTCAGTTGATCAGCAAATGAAATGAACCGAATAAATTAGATTCATGATTTTGCTTCGTACAAGCACATAAAAGTAATAGCATGCTTCATTAGCAATGCATTAAACTTACAACCCGACTAATAAATTTAAGTAAAATGACAAATGAGTCCCTGGGATTGTATTGTATGCAAGTACTTGTTATCGAACCATTCACTATTACTTGGCACGCCAAAAGCTACCTAGTTTTTTACACTTGTCAAATTCTATCTTTATTGTCCCAAAAACCGTTACTCTTGTAAATGAAACAGTCAAAATTAAATCACCCAGCCTTTTGAAGGCAATCAAATCAATGAATATAATATACGTAGGTATGAATAGCAATAATTTAATTTACAAATTACACAATTTTATTTTCCACGAACCATCATAACATCCTCGCAGCCACCAGCCAATATTGTGTTGGATTGGTCGCTAAATTTTTTTGAAGGGCTGTGCATGGACATGGACAACATAAAAAAGTTAGCGAATGGGTTGACTACTGCCTAAAAGATGAACCTATCGCCCTTAAGGTCATATGACTATAATATTTCCAATTGATGAATGAATAACCTGTTAAATTGGTATTTAATTAGGCTAACTACCATATTTCATGATGCGCTGTCGTCATTCATTGGCTGAATACAAGACCAAGATAAGCAATAAATATATACTTTATTGTTGGCTACAGTTGTTGTTTTGCTGTTTTGAATATTTGAATGCCTTCAACTTGGCAATTTAAAGCAATAAATAAAAAAAATCACTCTTTGGGAGGAAAGTGGCTAAGAAACTTTTACATTAACGGTTGTATGTAATGTTGTAAATCGTTACTGTGACTAGTCAACTCAATCACAAGAGTGTCTTGTCTACAATTCTATGTTGAAATTCACTTCACAATCTGGCACCCCGACTCATGAACTGATGAACCAAGAAAATTAGTCGAGTACCAATTTCAGTGGTTCTTTTAGAGAATTTCAAGGTTTAAATGGTCAGGTGAAGTGCACAAAGGCAGGGTTGAGGAGATATCTTTTTTATTTGACAGAAGAATCTTGTAAGTACTCTTAACAAATTTATGGCTCGGTTTGGGTATATTCATGTGTTTGAAAAATAAAATTATTGTAAGATGATGAATTACTGTAACTTTATGGATGATGAGGAATCGAGGAAAATTACAACAAATCAACCTCTTCAACCCTTCTTGAAGTTTTTGCAATAATTCCGTTGCAAGCTATATGGTCGTAAATATGCAAAACAGCATATTATTAAATTGAAGCTGTGATTGATTTTCGTGTTCACCGTTCAGTGAAGGACCCTGTGAAAAATCTCATCAAAATAGTGTCATTCTAATCAAATCACAAGTGGTAATTAAAAAAGGGCGTGTGGGGTGTGAATGAAAGAATGTTTTGTTTCAGAAAATCCTGAATTGACGTTAATTGGTCCAGTTTTAAAAGATGAAGTTATTATTAGGTACATATGCTCGACGTCAGTAATTGTGACAAGGCATGTCACAGTTTAGAATAAAAGAATTCAACAAAAAAATATCGATACATTTGCCATTTCGTGGTAACAACCTCTTTTAATATGCTCCTTTCCGGTGCTAGTAATGCCAACACGTTTGTAAAAAGTGTACTCTGCCATCGTTGCCACCAAATTTGCATGCGCGAAACGATTAAAGAATATTTTTTATGTGGTTTATGAGTGTGCTCAAGGAATTTAAAAACTCGACGTACGCATATTTTTATTTTGTCGTGTGCTCTCCTGCGATTGTTAAAGTACCGACTGACTTGTTCATATCTCTATCCCGATGTGGGTAATCCAGTCTTTCCAGTTCTTCGTCATGAAAAAAGCATGTACTGGGAAAGTAAGCTATTACACTCACTCCCAAAATAAATATGCTTTGATGATCATAATCATGATCATATTGATCATGGTCATAATTCAGATTTCAAATACTGCTTATATGGATTTATCATACTTGTAATATTTATGTCTAATTTGCATATTTACACCTTACATCATATTTACACAGCGGTAAGTTAAATCATAAGCCTTACCAGATTTTGAAGAAAAAAACATCTCGTTTACAACTACACGTTTGACTGTCATATCTGCAGTATTGGCTAAGGTTTCCAACTTTCAAACGCAGTTTCTTGCCAGTTTGCTTTGATATATTGACCCTTCACCTTTTACTTAGTTTCATACATGCATATTGTTTTGTTCATTAATGACCATTTAAAACATTTATGTGCATAATTCTCCCATTTTAAGTTTCATAACGTCATTGCGTCGTTGAACAAAGAACACAACTACACATCCTGTAATCTGAAAATGAATAGAATGATGTAAGCTGTTGTAAAGCGGAATTTATGATAATTTGCCGTTTCTGAGTATTCTTATTCAGTTTCGAATTTTAAGTCAATACCATTCATTGTCATTATATATATCTGCGATATCTTTAACGCTAATATTAATGCAGTCAGTAAATAGCAAACGTTCTGGGAACACTAAAAATTTATTATATTTTCCAGTTTATAAACAACAGAGTGCGTCAGAATACAAAACTTCGTTCGTAAATTGGAGAAAAGCTTTTAACTGGCAACATGAGAATGATGTGATTGGAAGAAAACTCGAAATATCCATAATGTCTTGGACGCTATACGAATTTGTGTTTGAATTTGAATACTTAATTAAGTTCACACTAAATGTTAGGATCAAACCAATTTTCAAACTCAACATGGCTTAAATTCTTGTCATATAAAAAGTGAAGCATGATATTTCGTAATAAAGCTGTTGGATAATTTAACATCATCATTCATGCAACAAACAAACAATGCAGCAGACCTAGTTGACACTGTATGATCCGTTGTAAACTACGAAATATCACAAAATCAGAATAATATGGTACGTTCCTACGCACGAATTGATAATCTGAGTAGTAAAGTAGGATGTTTCACTGAGGAAATTTAATGATATTGGCGTGAGTAATTAATTAGTATCATATAAGTTTTATAGTTGTTTGCAGTTGTTAGAGATGAAATGATTTTCTTTCATTAATGGTCAATGTAACAGTAGCGTTGAGGTATCTGGAGTTCATACACCTGTCTTGTCTAAACCAAAACAATCATAAAATTGAAACATTTCAGAAGAAAATTAATAAAAACCTGACATGACAATGAGTGAACACAGCGAGTAGCCTTCTGCTAACCCGAAGTACACTAAAGTGTACACTTCAGTAAAGTATTGTAAACGAAAAAGCACTGTTGAAGATTTTTACATGGTGTATCTTTTAGAAAAATGGAAGGATTTTTACCATGTAAATCAAATTGCAATAAAAACCGTTTTTATGACATTTGTTTTATCAGTATATTTCACCTTAAACTCAATACCTGTGCGATAAATTATTATTTGAAAATCGTTTATAATGTTTTAAGAAATGTAAGAGGACACGTAAATATTTATAAGATTTAATAGTCATCACATTATGCAACATCTTTCGCTGTGAGGATTAGTAATTACGGGGTTGTTGTTTGTTGTAGGTGTCCAGCTGTGTTATAGCTGCATTAAAATGTTGAAACATCCATAAACAACATGTATAGAATATTTTTCACTTTTTTTGGCATGATGATGTGATTTCCGTAAATGCCAGTTGTAATCACTACATGCAATTTGTTACGAATAACATGTGCATCATATGAGATAAATATTTTTCATGCGTACTTGTGAAATGCATGAATGTTAATTATTTTCAAAATTAATATTCAGACTACTGCAACAGCTTTTAGTTATTCGACCAAAATCAGCAAAGAAAGCAAGAGTTTGGAAATTAGCAAGAACAAGTGTCGATTTTATGGTAACATTGATTGTTGTAATCACCTTGCGGCTTTTTTCATGACTGTAAACTTCAATAGTGACCTTACATCCCATTCATAAATTTAATTGTAAACAAGCTGAAAACAAGGGTTAAAATTAAATAAACTAATGGCCTGTCACAATGGTTCATTTCAAAGGCTACACGTTCTATAAGAATATGTTTAATACAAATATCAAATGGGTTAAGGCTGCAAACTATACAATTATGAAAATTAGCCTTCTGAGTGGTATTTGCTTAAAATCATCATTAAATATTATAATATTATTTGGAGCACCCAAAAGAAATAAATGAGATCATTTAATTAGTCGCGACCTTTCCCAAAGTGTTTTTTAGGTTGAGTAGCATAACTTACTTATTGCAATCTACTGTTATAATTTTAGATACTTTGAATTTAGTAATCACCTAATTTAAAATGACAATTTTTTACAAAATGAGCAACTAGAAAAAAATAGGAATTGTAGCATGTTGTGAAGTAAAGTTTCGATTTATACTGCTGTTAAATTCATGCATTTCATCTAATAAATATCAAATTATCAAAAATTCCAACCCCGGCCTACTTTTTAAAAATTTAAAAAAATTTAAAAAAATTTCATACTTAATCGCACACAATATCAAAACGTTACCTGCCAATATTTCGCACCAACGATTTTTTCAGTATAACTCAATTTTAATTCAGGAGTCAGGAATTCATTTCCGCAAAGTAACTTTGCAGAAATTCTACCAAAAGATTTCGAAGTTTCATCCCTTGGCCGTTCACGTAAAACCGCATACTTTTTATTTAAAAACGTCTTTTTACACTTTCTGGATTATATTTAAAATTACATAAGGTGGGTATTTCAG
>JAQIWN010001851.1:0-18375 GCA_034699025.1 Entomobrya cf. arborea Gr-Col-00668
ACTTAAGTCGTCTGTCACAAAGAAATACGTGTTGGCTGATGGTACTCCGGCCTTCACACTGACCTGCAGAGGGCTGGTATTCAGTATTTAGTGCATCCTATCTCCTATCGATCTACTTTTACTGTTAGGGGTACACGTCGTTGAATGATAAATCTAGTTACTAGCTTCATGCAACTCACAAGTGTAAAATTTAATATGCAACGTTGATTCTATTAAATTAACGGTTTTCATCCATGCATTCTTATAAAGCGGTTTTTTACTTTAAAAAAGATACTCACCGAGTCCAGCATTTTAACCAATTACATCATGATTATATAGGGCAGTGTAAAACGATTTATAAATATTCTTCCTCCACACAACATGGTTTTTAATTAATTTTCATATTTATTTAGCCATACAATAGACTCTTGTCTAAGATTGATTTTGTCAAGGAATGAATTTTGGTTTATACGAACTTTCACTTTGCACGCCACTTCTTCTTCATATGTTTTTTTTTTGGATAAATTGGTGTACGAATGTCTAATTACATTGCATGCTACATAAATAATTTGGTTTCGTAGATTGCAAAAAATAAGCCTTAAGATGCTTAGAAATTGTCTCTATTTTCAAAGCAAAATTACCTTAATGCTTAATTACTTTTGTCCTTTGAAGTTGCACAAAACGTTTCGTACTTGTGTCATGTTTTATTTAAAATATCATCATTTAAGGATTACAAAAACAACGCTTTGATTTCTTCGATATCTCAACATTCTGACAAATTACTTAGCCGCAGCCATTTTGGCTTGTTTGATTCACAAGGTTTTCTGCTACAGTTTGATATAAATTTCGAATTTTTATATTAACAGAATTTGAAGTTAAAAAATTAAAAGTAGGAGCTGCTAGATTCACGCCTCCTCACCACACGATGGCAATGTACATAATTTACATATGTTCGTGTTAAATAATAGCCCTTTTCAACGTTCAAACTGTTATATGAAGCAATTCATAGCACTTGAAATATTATCCTATGTTAGATTACTCTTGTAACAAATTGTTAACAGGTGTGAAATCATTTGCTTTAATAACTTTATTCTATAATGGGAAATGTTGTAGGGTATGTATGAATTCAATGAGGAAAATGCATTAAACATAAAACGTCATGCAAACTGAGTTTTTTCGCTGTTTAGAAGAATTTTTTGATAGATTACTTTATTAGCTTGACTTACTATCTGTGTTCGTTGCAAATTTATTGTTAGAAAACGATTGAATTTAAAAGACATTAACGTGTCGATCCTAACTTAGATGGCATGTCAAGCAATAACTTTTTTAGTACTGGGGTGTACTATAAAGCAATTAGTGAATTTTGTTTTTAACAGAACAATAACAGGGTCCGGGCGATACTGGTTTCATTGTAATATTTTGCTAAGACACATCGGGTATTTATGTAACGTTGTGATTTTAATTTTTGTGCATGATTTCAATAAAATTTTCACTGTTTAACGTCATAAGACATTCGAGATAAGAATTCAAGAGAAATGTTTCGAACAATTTTGCATTGATTATGTTAAAAATATCAATTAAGCAGAACTACAACATGGAATAAGTGCGTTACTATACCAAAAGACCAAAGATTTGCTTTTCAATTCGAAAATATTCATTATGAAGTCAATGTTTATTGTTCTCCATTCTAGATTTACTCAGATTGTTAAATTTACACAAAATTATTTTATCTTCGTGCGTATTATTGATATTATTCTAAAATAGTTGCATTAAAAGGCCCAATTAAACCGCTTTCGTATGGACAAACTCCTTTCGATCTCTATCGTCAGCCCTTGCGTTTTTTATCTTTTATTTCTTTCCCAACTGCCAATTGTCCATCGCGTTTGCATTCGTCATCACAGTTTGGATCTTCCGTTGTTCGTTTCAAGTTTTTAAATGCATCAATGACCATAATATGTAACTGCAAAGTTATGTCATGAATTTTAAGATACGCAGAACAGAAGTATGCAATACTACTATGCATATTTAACGTTTTTTTTTACTTACCATGGTAAACAGAATAATGAAAACTAAAGAAATCCGCATATCGAAAAAACCACAGAATAAGTTCAGTTATTACTTTATTAGTTTGCTTGGATTAAATTTTACTAAATTAATATCAGTTTCGTCGGCTTGGGGAGTTTTTAAAGTTGGAATGGGAGGAGCTTCTTTTGTCCTCTTTTAATATTGAACTACCAAGTTTACCACACAGTCGACTAGAACACGCATCTTTAATTGATCATCTAATCAAACCAGATAATTGTGAGGTTATACTTGAGGATACCCTGTTTAATAGTACAATTAACTGCCAAGTGAGATCTATTCTGAAACAAATGGAAATTCCCGACGAAGACTTCAATTTTGCTAAAACCTTTATTAAGCAAGTTGAGTTTATTTTGAGGAAAAAATTGTCCAAACAATGTAGGGTTGGAATGTTCAGAAACAAAGCCTGTATATTAAAGGTATGGAATTTTTTCCAGCGTTATTTTCTCAAAGCCAAAAACAGTTGGAACTTGATGCAATGTATTTTTATAAACTACAATAATTGTTGTACTGATACACATCGGGTTCGAATTATTTCACTGTCAATAAATAAAAGTAAAGAAGCGATGAAAACTCCGCCAAAAAACTACAGGATTTTTATTCAACGGCTTTTACCAAAAAAGTCATTTTTCAAATTATTCTTTCTCAAAAAATTTATTTAATTAGGTTTAGTACGTTCGAAAATTCCTTTTTGCGATGGCCATGTTTGATAATTAAATGACATGTACTATATACTATCTGAAAGCCCTGAATCTTAGCTATAAGTCAGATAAAAATAATATACAAAATTTATTTTTGTGTCATTGTAACAGGTATAGAAACAAAATGGTTCCATAATGTTCCGTTAAAAAGGTGTTAGAATGTATGACGGCCTTTCCATTGAAACCGGGTGGTAAATTATCAAGGGCTTCCACATTTTATGATAACCAAATATATAATAAATATTTTGGTAAACATAACTTTAGGTAAGCCTTTACTCTTTTCTTATAAAATTATGATGACTTCAGACCAAATTCTAAAAAAATGCTGCATGAATTATCAATTTTTTACACGGGCTAGTTGTTTGTCTCGAAATGACAAAGTTTAAGATCTAGGTACCTGACCAAATATTATTACTACACAGTAAATTATGTAGTTTTTGAATATACATTGTGCAAACCAGCAAGTGTTTTTGACTGTGAGAAAATAAAGCTTGAAAAAATTCCATAACTTTATTATACAGGCTTTAACTATTTAAAATTACGGAATCACTCATCAAGCCAATATTTATTGTTCATGTTTACACCCAACCGTAAGTCGAAAAAACTAAAATTATTATTACCTTTTTTTAATTTATCACAACAAATATTATAATAACTCGTGAAATTGTTTTTTGTTGGTTTACAGGAAAAGAAGCTGGATTTACTGAAATTGATGAAATAACGATGAAACGAGTATTTGTAAAAATTGCCACCACCAAAAACAACCAAACAGTTTTTCCGAGACTTGAAGTAGAAACGGAATTGCCAAACGCTGAAGACATGGCTATTGACAAGCTTATCTTGTCGTAATCCAAGGTTATCTTCCAATGTCGCAATTTAGGATGTGACTTTCAACTCATGAATTTTCCTTCGTAAATTGCATCCCTGCAGTTGTCTAAACTTGTCACCTATTAATGTCAATTTGATCCCAGGGTAAAACCGTTACTGTCCTTGGTTTACTCTTGGGCTAAAATAAATGGGATTCAATTATCACCAAGTAAAATTCATGGGCAGGATATTTATTCACTTGAAATAGATCCAGTTGCTTTGGAGTGGTTGCTCTTATTCTTTTTATTTAAGAAAAAAGCGTTACCCATCCCAAGAGAAATTTTGAAGAGACCTCATCAACCCATTTTGTTTTCGAATATTGACTTGGGTTTTAATGAAGATGTTAAGTTTGCCAAAAATTGGGAAAATGAAAGAAAAATGGGATATTCACCTTTAGGGTCGGAAGAATTTGGAAAACATTTGCTTGTGGTTTTGACCAATTTTTTAAATTTTGTTCGGAAAATATGAAGCCTGGTAGACATTTTATAAATGTTAGAGACGGGGAAATTCTAAGTTCAGAAAGCTTTCCTAAACCTTTTTAGAGAAGGAATATTTTTCCCAATTGGTTAAAACTATATCAAGTAACATTATAATTTTAACAAATCCATTTGACTTAAGGTGGAGATTATCTATAGCACATGATAACTGGTTTAATGTAGTTTATCCGAAAGTAAGAAAAACGGCGGAGAAATTAGATGCATTTCTTTCGTGAAGGGTTTTTCGTGAATATTAAATGTTTTTTACACTAACTAGGGCAAATATGGTAATGTAAACTAGAAAAACCTTATATCAATTAAGTGTAAGGGTTAAAGGAATTCTAGTTTTTGTTTCAAATCGTATGCCCGTGGCTTAATATTTGATTAGATAATTGTTTAATTTATTGATTTTGCTACTTGACTTTACTCTGTGCTTTTATCTTTAAAGCACAGAAAAGTTTTATATGCCATTGTTTTATATATTTTTACTAACCCTTTCCTTATAACAGAGTAAAAAATATGTGATAGAAGCAATAAGGTCTGTAAAATGCGTAATATCACAGTTTTTTTCCTAAGATTATTTTGAAATTTCCCACAAACAATCCGAGTAATTCAATACCAGTTGATTTTCTAAAAACGAAAACATCGAATAAAGTCACGCATTAGAGCGGAGGATTGTGACAACCGACGTTTCTGAGATAAACCATCGAAAGAGTTAATCTGATTCCTTAGAACAATAATCTTGTTTTTTAAATTTGAAGCAAAGGGCCAAGAAATGAAAAGAGTGACAATCTCCGCTAACAAGAAAATAGTATCAAGTATGTACATTTGAGGCACTGTCATTCGTTAACATACTGTTTTGCTTGGGTGACATAAAGGTATTCTAAGTACAACTAGTATAACGAAAGTTATTCTATTTGGTTTCTTATAAAAATAATTATTCTAAACGCGAATTATTCTAAAAACAGTAATTCTAAAAAATAATTGAAATAGTCTAAATGACAAAAATTCTAAATGAGAAATATTCTAAACCAAAAAAAATGTTGTAAACCGTGATACATGAATAGTATATAGTTACACCTTACAAAGGTTAATTCCTTTTTGTAAGTAAAGACACATTAACGAAGCATCTTTCCATTTGAAAAGATATAAAGTCATCATTTGATCACCAAACCTTCGATCATATGAATCAGTTATTTTCTATGTTTATTACGAAAAACGAAATCTTCAATTAAAACCCGTTTTAATTGACAAAGTGGGTAATGACAATACCATTAAAATATATTTTAGGCGCACAATTTTAAATTATAAATTTTATATCTAATTATAGTCTACAACTGTTTCTGACTAATTTAAATGAAATATTATGCAGCTTCATTTTAAAAGAAAATTGGTGTCTTTTTTCAATTTAGAATATTTTGCATGTTCATTTTAGACTAACTTTTAGAAGATGTATATTTAGAATATTTGGCACCTTTCTGTTACACTGATTTTTTAGATTATTTATATTTGGAATAATTCGCGTTTAGAAGAGTTTAATTAGAATACCTTTGATAGACCCGTTTTGCTTGTATGCAAATTGCCAATACAGCTTTTTGCTACTTATTTCAACTTGGTAACTCAAAATATAATTACACATGGGAAACAATACGGTATTTTAACCTAAATTTAGCAGTGCGCTCGCTTGAAAATTGAAACATCAGCCTTTAGTTTTGAATTGTTTATATTCCTTTGCAGCATCATTACTTTTCTTCCGCGCACATTCATTGTCACAATCTGGGTCTTCTTGTTTCCTCGCAAAATTCCTTGGTCTTGCTAGTGTTTAGTTTAACTGCAAATAATCCATTAGAATCACATAAATGTTATTCTTCATCAAATGCCCGTTTTAAGTTCTAGCAACAAGGGGAGATTCAAATTTGGCTTCATGGCACACTTTTTAAATTGTTATACTTACCAGTAGAAATATAGAGACAAAAATGAGTAAAAATCGCATTGTGGTGTGATTTAATTGTACAATTAAATTTTTGTGACTTGATATTGCTCTTTGGACCTTGACTTGTGAAATAAAAATGATTAAGAGATGAAATGTGTAAAATTCTCCGAGCAATGTGATATAGTTGAAAAAAGATTAAATGGTCATTACAATTTCCCGTAATTGATCTTTGTTTTTGCTATCATAATTTGTAACAAAGCAGAGACAAGTTGTTTTCTGGCAATTTATACAGTCACTATAATACATTTATGTGTCATTATTACTCACGCAAAAGGATTTTATAACCGAACAAATAACCCTGCTAAAATAGCTTTGTTGGTGTTATCAATCTGGGTGATGTGTTAACATAATATGATCAAAGGACACTCAAGATCGTTAAGTATAGTGCTACGCAAGAAGCCTTAATTTCTTAGACAACCGTCATTCCCATCAACAATTCATGTGATGTTAAGACTGATTCAGAAAAGCTCTACATTGACCTTTGTGAAGATAAATTTTGTGAAGCTTGTGAATTTGGCTTTAGCATAGGAAATTTAGTTACATTCCGAAGGAAAGTAGAAAAGCATTTCTATAGCCAACTCTTACAAAAGAATCAATACATTTATTTCCAGCCAAAGACCCTCTAATAAAATGGAATATCGAATATCTCCTCACTCGTACGAGTCAGATGCTGAATTTAGTAACCTGGTTCAAACAAATTCAGATTCAATACAAAAAAGATGATAGATCTGAAACCTGCAATATTTCTCGTTACATTGTGTTGAATTGACATATTATACATGAATTTTTGGATCTACCCTATTGACATTTAATTCAAATTAAATTTCAAACGTTTTTTCTTGTTGAGCAAATTCAAATCTATCAGATCGAATATCATTCTTCTACAAAAACTTGCAATGATGAGATTTAAATATAAGAGAGGAGTAGACATTAAAGTGCAATTTTTTCTAAACGAAACAAGCAGTAAAGAATTCAAAGTTTTTCTCTCCTGTTGTGTTATCATATTCTAAAGCAACATCTTTAGTTTTGTTCTCAACCATGGACCGAAGTTTATATTAAGTGGCTTTTGACGGAGAGACCATCTTTCCTTATGTACCTTTTTCAAAAAACTGGAGTAGATTTTCTTGCAAAAAATGACCTCAAGGGAGGGGGCAAAGTAATTTTTTAAACCTGTTAATAATCAGAAAGTATAACAACACTGTTGTCCTAAAAACTACATGCACGAACAAATTTTTCTTTCGAACAGTTTTATGGCATTTTTTCATTTTTAAAAGTTCACATTTTACATGACCGGGCACAACTCAGACACATGTCAAAATTTGCTCATGATTTTTGGTGATTATTAAGACCTCTTTACTTGGTTTATGCTTACACAAGCTTGGACAGATTGCTCTTAAAATATCTGAGATTTGGTACCACAAAAATTTGCATTTTCATGTTAACCGCTCTACGTATTTATTATTTCTGGTTTACACATATTGATCATATAAATGTTTTAAAAAATATTTATATTATAAACGATAGAAGTTTTATTTTTACTTGACAATTTTTGTAAATAACCAAAAAATGTTCGTCATCTAATCGTTAATTGAGCCTTAACGATTCACAAGTTCAAATATAATTTATCCTGGTTTGACGTCCTTCCATTTTTCTCGAGGCCAGTTTATTTTCTTTATGACATTCGAAGTTACAATCTTGGTTCCTTTTTTATTTCTTTTCTAAGTTTTTTGGGCTTCCAAATGAAATGTTAACCAAACTATAAAGAAATGGCCTCATCAAAGATGTTTTTAAAATACTCATTCTCAGTTTAGTTTTACGTACTCTCCAGAAAAAAGTGAAACTTAAAGATTTTAGGAACTGCATAATCCAGCACAATTAGTGCTGTAATAATGCCTAATCTATATATTATACAGAAAAGGTATTTGTATCCTTTTAAATTGTATTTTAAGCAGCGTATGTGTGCATATATGTAAGTACCCATCACAAAACTATAACTATGAAATATAAAGTTTTTATGTGACAAGATAAAAATGTCATATTAGTATATTTCCAACTCCCAGCACAGGTATCATACAGACATCTCATTTTTGGCAACATGAAAGGCAGCGATTCTTATGGTGAACGTGTTATCTTGAGTGCAAGAATGCGTTTGAAATGGGAGGAACTCAGAATATCACAGGATGTATTGCGGCATGAATGGAAAGTTCAGCAAAGTTATGTAAAAATGTTTTACCAAACAAAATTTATGTTTTAACAATGAATGGACTAGAACACAAAAACTACCGATACATTAATTATGGACTGACTGACGACCAAAAGGAATTGGTTAATGACTGCTTAAAATTTCGAATTACTGTCCCAAATAATATTTTGCTTACATTTCGGGCTAAAAAGATACTGCGGAAGGTATGAGGATAAAGTGTGGGCCTAGTCGTCTAAAAAATTCTGCTACATTAAATCATTAATTTAATTGGTTTCTTGCAAAAAATTACTTGAGCACCCCATTTCAGCAATTAAGTGCACAGAAGTTATTGGATTCAATTGTATTTATTTTTTGTATGATTTAGATTCCAAATAGTGATTGTCAAGCGTAAATAATACTGGGGCATGGTTGGACACAGTAAACAAAAACAGCAGCTGCTGTGCTGTGCTTTACTCCGCGTTTTACTCCACTCCGAGGGTAGAGTAAAGTTTAAGATGACGGATTAAAATTGTCGCCATGCTAAATGCATTGCAGCTTAACCTTGAGGTTTAACCGATGGGTTAGCTCGAGTTATTTTTAATCTATTAACCGGTTTTAATCTCTTAAACCATTTTAACCGATTTTGCTTGAGTAGAACCTATAAAAATTTGGTGGCAAAGACGGTTTTACAATTATTTTTGAGGGGTTTTAATTTTTAAAAATCGGGGGCACACTCGGTCGTACTCTTTGTGAATAAAAGTTTGGGCAAGTTAATTTTACGGAAACAGTAAATTCATTTATGAGCGCTGTCGCATGCTTTAAATCTCGTAATTCAGCATATTCACTTAAACGTTGTAAAAAAATTTGCCCGAGATGAAATGGTATTCCAATTTATGTTGATACCAGCATAGGAAACAAACATTGTAATTAATTATGGCATGGCATTAATTATTTTTCAGTAAAATATTAGTTAATTTGAGCTAAGATGATTTTGAAACTTGTCTGTCCTTGTCGTTTCTAGTTTGGTAAGTGAATACAAAACGTCGTTAGCCATGTGGTCTACTCAAACGCTAATTTCTGACAGAATGTTTTGATAATTATTTCAACTGATGCCAATAAAAAACCCAATAATGAACAATTATAATTAGGAATAGTTTAGTTGAGAAGTTCATATCAGCTTTATTATATTAAACACATTTTACTGTAATATTTTGTGCTTGAATTTAAAATCAAAGTTGTCAAATAATATTTGTAATCAAATTTAATTGGTATGAGTTTTTTGACATTTTTTTACATGGTCGAACACAATTTTGAGCTGTCTTGTTAGCCATTACGCTTACTATGCTTTATGTCCTTATATACTTCAGCCTTTCTCTTTCGTGAACATTCAACGTCACAATTTGGATCTTCTGTTGTTCGTGCCATATTTCTTGGTCTCCCAACGACCATATGTAACTGCAATATCAAATTTTTAGTCTCTAAGTATGCGTCGCAGATTCGTTATTTAATAGTATACTTGTTTATGAAATATTTTCGTATTTTTTACTTACGATGACGAATAGACCAATTAAAATGAGACAAATCCGCATATTGACAAATAAAAGCTATGAAAATAATTTTTTGTTAGAACGTTTACTGTGCATAAGTGGAAATGCTTGGCTGTTTCACTCTGTGCTTTGAGGAAGTAATGTGTAAAATGTTCCAATCACTCCTAAATACTGTAAATGATAATGAAATTATTAATTTGTCATTGTTCATTGTATTTTGATTAATCTTGTTATTAGTACAATACATTTAACACATTTTATACTGACGTGATTCATATAAAATCATAGTCACTTACGCTAAAGATTATTTTAAAATTTATCACGAATAAACCGGGCATTCCAAATCCGGTCGATTTTTTGAAAAGAAAGTCTCGAATATACCCACGTAAAATTGCGGAACCTACTGGGCGTGGAGTTGGGTTGTCACGAGAAGAAATGGCATCACTAATTAAGTTGATCTATTACAAACACGACAAAACATTGAATTTAGTACTAAAAAGATGGTTATTTTTTTATTAAAAAACATGGTCGTTATACATACTAAATGGAATCAAATATTCAAAAATGTTACGTTTTTGGTTTGGAAGAATTTGTAAAAATATAATTAAAATAAAGTGTTACCCTTAAGGACCCCAAAGCTCCAAGAATTAGCCCAATAAATATTATTCCATAATTCAATAGGATAGACACCAATGCGATCGCACTGCCGGAAAAAATATTATAGAGTTCCATCGGCAGTTCCAAACTATGAAGTATTAAGTATGCAAACAACGACTCTCCAAAAAATTTAGATAACTCATCAGCCAAACTGGTTAAGTTTGCAAAATCATTGTTAGTAACGTGCTGGAACTCGTCCGCTTCTTCATCAGTATCAGAGTCAGGTACAAACATGGTAGCGAATAGGATTGTTCCACAAGAAACTGTTATTCCTATTGCAATTACCATTCCCATTAATAACTCATGTGTTGTTATTACAAATCCGACGGTACTCCAAACGACAAGCTTTAGAGTTGAATTTGAAGAAAGTGTACAATCATTTGACAGAGTCAACGCAAGTTTACCACGGCATTCAAGTTCCTCAAGTAAATCCTGCATATTAATTTCTTCGAAGGATGCCTCAGCTTTAGTTTGATACAGTATGCGTAGGAAAACGTTAGAGATTGAAATTATAACAAAAAGGCATAGCATGATTCCAGACATCTGAAAGAACAGAAAATAATTAAATAGTTAACCACCCTATTTTGTTAAAATAATTCCCAAATTGATGAAATTATATTGCTTTCCCAAACACAGTTCTTACCCAATTCGCCATTTTAGCTTGGGAAAATGAAAGCAGACGATTATTGGCCCTGATCAGTTGTTGCAATTTGAAATACATAGTTCGTATCAGAATAGCACGAAACATTGTATATGCAAAACATGAACCTAATAGCACAAAAGAAAGTGCACTTGGTTTCCGATGAAGAATGTAGGAAATGTTCGGGATAACATTGATAATTTCAATCGCGTGTAAAACCAACGAGAAAATCCATAGAAACTGTAATTAACAATCGATGAGATTGATTATGCTGTACAATTTTTATTTTAGGAGACACACACCATTCAATTTAATCGCATTAAAACTTACTTTGCTCATTACCGGACGACGAAATACTTAACGGGTGCCATCATTTGAAACCCAGTAGGGCATTGCACCAACGCACATGGCAAGCATAGACCAAACTTCCAAGATTGTAAAACCTTGTTCAATCTCAATATTATTATTATCTTCCCGAATATTCAAGCTACCGTCTTCATCAATGTTTACTTGGACCCCTATGCTGTTGTGGACTGATGGCTTTGGATTTAAAATTGCGGTTGGAAAATCAGAAATTTGGTTTTGTTCACCCGAATCTTTGTCTAGTTCAGTATTAGTTCCACCCTCCAAACTATCCCCACCCTCCAAATCATTTCCATTCTCCAAATCATTCCCACTTTCCAAGTTATAACCTCCCTCCAAACTATCTCCACCCTCCAAATTATCCCCTCCCTCCAAATTATCCCCACCCTCCAAACTTTCCCCAACCTCCAAACCAGCCTCCAAATTATCCCCACCCGCCAAACCAGCCTCCAAATTATCCCCACCCTCCAAACCAGCCTCCAAATTATCCCCAGCCTCCAAACCAGCCTCCAAATTATCCCTATCCTCCAAGTTATCCCCAACCTCCAAGTTATCTCCATTCGCCAAACCAGCCTCCAAATTATCCCCAACCTCCAAACCAGCCTTCGAATTATACCCACCATCCAAGCCATCCTCCAAGTTATCTCCATTCGCCAAACCACCCTCTAAGTTTACCTCACTCTCCAAACCAGCCTCTAAATTTTCCCCACCCCGCAAATTATTCCCACCCTTCAAACCAGCCTCCAAATTATCTCCGCCCTCCACATTATCCCTACCCTCCAAATTATCTATTCCCTCATCATTATCCCTACTCTCCAAATTATTCCCATCCCCGAAACTATCCATACGCTCCAAATCATTCGTGTCCTCGTCTTCTGAGCCTTTTAATTTGCTACTACGGTTTGCATTAAAAGGATCCGTTGACTTGCTAGCGTCGGAAACTGTCCCAGTACCCATGTCATAGTCTACATCTTCAATCTCATCACTCTCTTCTGTAACAGACCCTGCTTCAATAAAGACAGTGTCCTCGTATTCATCATCTCTTGTTTGAATTGGTACAATATTATTGGTATCCTCTTCAGTTTTAGTTTTGCCATCAATATCCTCCCCTGTATTTCTGTGAGGTATAAATCCATTTTCAATATCGTACTCCGTTGGTTCTTGTGTCGTTTCACCCATGCTGTCAGGAAATTCCGAAGTCTCCTGTTTGTATTTTTCATCCTCTACATACCTTTGTCGTGGAAAAGAACTCCCGTTTGGATTATCTTCAGTAGAATCATTATAATCGACATTTGTACCGGAAAATTCGTCGTTTGCGGCGTTACCATTTCCGTCTTCATGTTCAACGTCATCAGAACTACCAGCACAACTAATTTCTCCCGCTAATTGTGAAGAATCCGTCGTGTCTACTTTGGTTTTACCATTTGAACTGGTTGGTCGTATGGTAAAAATGTCAAGTTCAGGATCAAATATGGGCATGCTGTCGTTTCCGTCTACATCTTCAGTTATACTGAGGCTAGTGTCATGTTCGTGTTCACCAATATTTTTATCAGGCAAAATTTCAATGGGAACTCTGGTATCTGGACTCGTTCCACCTTGACTGCTTGAGGGTCGTATGGTGAATATGCCAATTTCCTCACCTTCCTCATTGCTTTCACCAGGATGTTCGTCGACCTTAGTAGACTGTTCAGCTGGTTCGTTGGCATTGCTACCACTTGCGTTGACCGAACCACCAAGTGGCTCTTCAGTGGAAGAATTGTCTTCATTGGTAACATTTACTGGTAAACCTGCTACCGTTTCTCCATTACTTTCTTGCGGATTTCTTCGGTAACTTAGAAACCGCGAAATGTCACCAAATGTTTCGTCAATAATGTTTCGATTTGACATTTTTAGCGATTTAGGGATATTGGTAATATTTGCAGTAAAATCACAAGAATATTCGTTTCAGTTTTTGCAAGCAAGCCCTTTTATGATAAAGCAGTTATTATGCATAGAAAAATTAATTTATCGTTATAGTACTACAACAACACACTGGAAAACGTTAAAGGAAGTTTATAGTGTAAATAAGCATTTCATTAGAGCATTAATAGCAGCGATACATTAATTTTCAACTTTAAAAAGAGTCCCTAGAAGAATATTCCCTCGAAATTTCGTAAAAGCTGTTCTGTAGTGCATAAAATTTAAAATCGTCTTGCGTTCTTTTGTATACTACTTGAGTGAATGAGTAAATCACTTGTTGCCTAATTAAACTAGTGGTTTTCTTATTACTGTTCATGTATTAAAATAAAATATGCTCATTTTTTAACGTCGAACTTTGGTTTCCATTAAAATGTTATCAGTAAACAAACTGAATGCTTGATTTCTTTTCACTATAATAATTAGCAGAATATCACAACTTTTTTTCCAAATCAATAAATATACAAATATTGGGAAGCTGTCACTTTCGTTTATTTTAAAATTGAAACAAAGTATATCACGTTTACTTTTTAACAAACCACCCCCATTTCTGTCACGCTGTGAACCGTCTTATAACTTTCATATAATTTATATGGTTGAGCTCCCAACACATACAGTTGTAACCGAAAACTTATTGCACTGCATGCATGTATGGCAGAACTTTTGTTGACCTACAATACATGACCATACTTTAAAAGTATAATAATACGATGAAAGTACAGGTTACTTAGCCGGTTACGGAAAAATTATTATGGTATCTAAAGGCTAAAAAGTGTGCCAAAATAATTTTACTTGTGGTAATCTGAGACAAAGTATGCATCCAAGTTTGTCACGAAGGCTAGGAACGTTTTTAACTTCTATCACAATATACCATGTTATGGTAAGAGTAGTAGCACGTCGTTACACAGTATAAACGTCTTTAGATTATATATAGTCTGATGGTAAGATAATACGCGTCACTACTTTTTTGTTCCAAAGATGAGTCATTTACATACGACTAAAGCATGCAAATGACAACCTTGCACTTACAGTTTATTATTGTCTAAAATATATAACTTTTAGTATTTTTCATATACCTTCGCCTATTCAAACATTAAACTTTCACTTTCGTTTTCTTAAACTTGAACGAAGTAGATCACGTTTAATTTTAACAAACAACACCTATTTCTGCCACACTCGTCAACCATCGTCTAATTTTTATATAAATTATATAGTTGAAGTACGATAGCACACATTATCTAAACTACATACTTACTGCATTACAAGTACGTATGACAGAACTTTTACCAGGTATACATACATTGTCATAGTTGGGAGTTAAAATAATACGGTGAAAGTACAGCTAACTTATCCAGTGATAGTAAAACGAACATGAGAGCTAAAGACTTCAAAATGTATTCAATTATATTCCGACGTGATTGTTATGCTACAGTTTTTATGCTTTAAAGAATAGGGCAAAATAAAAATATGAATGACATGCTATTTTTGAACTACATAAAGAGATAAGGAATATTAATAGACTACACATACTAAAATAAAAAGCATTTAATGCTAATTTTTATTCAGCAACCTGGAAAGTCTTTCGTACTGAATACTATACCTAATTCATAACACGCTACAAAGCAGAAACAAACGGTCGTAACGATGCAGCAAGAAAAGTTTTTACTTATGATATTTGTATATAACCAAAATTGTGAAGAAGGCTAGTAATATTTTTAATGTCAATCACAAGATATCATTTTATATTAAGATAGTAGTACTTTATATTACAGCATAAATATCTATCGATCTGTTAAAGGGGAAAGAAAATACACGTGTACTACTTCTTTGTTCACAAGATGAGCCATTTGCACACGACGAAAGCAAGGTCAACTGCACAAGGAATTTAACTTGCAACTATTTAAATAAAGCTTTCTAATTAGATATTCGTTCAAGTAGTAAGTAGAAACTTTGCCCTAACACTTAATTATCGTCTGAAATAAATAACTATTGGTTTTGCGGTTATCTTGTCGTATTAAAAAAATGAAGCTTCACTATGCTTATTAAAGAAAATAATCTTTATGGTTAATTGTTTCTTTTTATGAGATGAATTTGATTTTAAAGCCGGAGGGTTGTTTTAAAAGTTTTTTACATATAAAATACGGTTTACTTAAAACGTTTACTAGCTTTTTTTACTCAGAAGAAAAAGTTTTTCTGATATGCATTTTTTCAAAATTAGGCCATTTAATTTAATTATTATAAAGTCTCATGACTCCTACCTTTTTGACGTGACACGGACAGTTGAATACTTGATCTGTTTTAGTTGATTGTTTAGACAATGTTATCCCATTAGTTTAATGGGGCTTCAGCGTACACTTTCAGCAATCAAAATTTAAATCTCAGGAAAAATATAATTATTTTAAAACTTCGAGCTTATTGAATCAAAAAGCACTTGTTAGTTATAACGGTATCACCTTACAATTAAGAAAATATAAGCAAACTGATCACTTGCACAAATTTCTCCATACTAATTATATCCTTTAAGCGTTAATATTTCCGTCTTAGATAGGCAGCCAAGACAGATTATATTATTTCACGGGTGTTCGAAATTCTGATGTCCGATTCAACTGAATTACAAATAAGCTCTGATATAAAAATCCCAAAATCTATAGTTTGTGCGTGTCGTTTATTTTTTGCGTAAGGGTGTCCATAATAATATTGCATATTACGGCATATGAAAACTTACATGTTTAATGATAATTTAAAAGCAAGACATAATACTGATATTTGTCATAGTTAATGCCGGTGTACTCTTGTTCGTGTACATACAACACAAAGACATATGTATTTTAATACAGCACTACATATCCACGTCGGTTCAAAGCCCTGCTCCACAATATATGCATATCGTTACTACATCGAATGACGGGTAACTTACTTTCCATTTTGCTGAATACAACAGCATTTTACTCCGTAATAGCCGAATTTCCCTTGAGAATCCGCAGGGTGCCATATAATCTACAAAATATAAGCTCATACTAATGCCTTCACGTACATATTTTTAAAAGAAAACTTATCTATTAGTTAACTGTGTTTGTTGCTTCTGTTACTTATACTATCATCCCAGTGTATTTTGATGATGTTTCATACTTAAGTCGTCTGTCAGAAAGAAATACGTGTTGGCTGATGGGACTCCGGCCTTCACACTGACCTGCAGAGGACTGACATTCATAATTTGATGCACCATATCTTCTATCGATCTACCTTTACTGTTGAGCGTACACCTGGTTCAAATGATAAATCTAGAAACGGGTTCAATGCTTATCGCGTTTTATATAGATCAGGTCAAGTGGAAAATTTAATATGCGACGTCGATTCTAAGAAATTACTGGTTTTCATTCATGTATTCTTATAAAGAGATTTTTACTTTAAAAAAGATACTCGCCGAGTCCAGCATTTTAACCAATTACATCATAATAACATAGGGCAGAGTAAAACGATTAATAAATATTCTTTCCCCTCACAACACGTTTTTAATTAATTTATATTTATTTGGCCATACAATAGACTCTTGTCTAAGATTGATTTTATCAAGAAATAAATTTTGGTTTATACGAACTTTCGCTTTGCACGCCACTTCTTCTTCATATGCTTTTCTTTCGATAAATTGGTGTACGAATGTCTAATTACATGCTTATGCATCATAGCACTTGTCTCTATTTTCTAAGCAAAATAACCTTATAACTTAATTATTTTTGTCCTTTAAAGTTGCACAAAACGTTTGGTACTTATGTCATGTTTTATTTAAAATTTCATCATTTGAGGATTAGAAAAACAACGCTTTGATTTCATATAGTCTCGATATCTCATCATTCTGACAAAATACGTAGCTGCAGCCATTTTGGATTGTTTGATTCACCAGGTTTTCTGCTACAGTTCGATAAAAATTTCGAATTTTTATATTAACAGAATTTGAAGTTAAAAAATTAAAAGCAGGAGCTGCTACATTCACGCCTCCTTACCACACGATGGCAATGCACATAATTTACAAATGTTCGTGTTAAATATTAGCCTTTTTAACTTTCAAACTGATATATGAAGCAATTTATAGCACTTGAAATAGTATCCTGTGTTCGAATACTCTTCTGTCAAATTGTTATCAGGTGTGAATTCATTTGCTTTAATAACTTTTTTCAATGTTGCTAGTCCAACTGCCAATTGTCTAACGGGTTGGCATTCGTCATCAGTTTGGATCTTCCGTTGTTCGTCTCAAGTTTTTAAATGCCTCAATGACCATAATATGTAACTGCAAAGTTATGTCATGAATTTCAAGAAACGCAGAACAGAAGTATGCAATACTAATTTACATATTAAACGTTTTTATACTTACCATGGTAAACAGAATAATGAAAACTAAAGAAATCCGCATATCGAAAAAACCACAGAATAAGTTCAGTTATTACTTTATTATCTTGCTTGGATTAAATTTTACTTAATTAATATCAGTTTCGTCGGCTTGGGGAGTTTTTAAAGTTGGAATGGGAGGAGCTTCTTGTGTCCTCTTTTAATATTGAACTACCAAGTTTACCACCCACTCGACTAGAACACGCATCTTTAATTGATAATCTAATCAAACCAGCTAATTGTGAGGTTATACTTGAGGATACCCTGTTTAGTAGTACAATTAACTGCCAGGTGAGATCTATTCTGAAACAAATGGAAATTCCCGATGAAGAGTTCAATTTTGCTAAAACCTTTATTAAACAAGTTGAGTTTATTTTGAGGAAAAAATTGTCCAAACAATGTAGGGTTGGAATGTTCAGAAATACCTACTTAAAATTAAGGAATCACTCATCAAGCCAATATTTATTGTTCATGTTTATACCTAACCGTAAGTCGAAAAAACTAAAATTATTATTACCTTTTTTAATTTAATACAACAAATAATTGGGA
>JAQIWN010001852.1:0-18373 GCA_034699025.1 Entomobrya cf. arborea Gr-Col-00668
GTAATATTTCTCTCATTTTTATGCTAAGAATGTGGTTAAAAGGCTATTTCAACACTAAAATAACATGTGAAATAACTGAATGGCGTAAGGCAGTATTAAATTCTAAGGACAAATGATTTTTTACAGAGGTTAGGGCTAAAGATAATGAAGAATCAGAAATGAACCATGTTTTCTAAATTAATATTTGAAACAAGGATAACTTATTTACTGCTATTTGGGTCCATTTTACATGTTTACATACAAAACTAAGAATGAAATTAAAACGAAAAATTAGGATTACAAGGCAATTCCCTCCCATTATGAGTTTTGTGTGTTTTGCATAATATTTTCTTGTATATCCGATACATATGTACGATGGTTGAGCTATCTATGGACTTAACCAACGTTATAAAACTTTTTGTTTTTTTTACCTGAAAGAGTTAGCCAAAAATAAATAGCAAAAAAATAGTTTTAAAAAATGGTATAAAATATCAGAAATAAACCATAGTATAGTACGTACGTAAAATATGTAAAACCGAATATTAGTTTTTACAACCTAAAAAGTCTAACTTGTTAAATAGGACGTCTTAAATTTGTATACCATTTATGTATCAGAAGTTCTTGTAAAATAAAAAGTTATATTACTTACAATGAAAGTTTGTCCGTGTAAATGTAAGTGAAGAAAAACGTGACATTCCAAATAATTTTTTTCTTGCCGCTCGACGCAAGTTAAGCTAGCATGCCTTATTTTTGCGGAATACCTCATGCGACAATCGATTGATTGATCTTTTTCTCAACCAACTTCAAAAAAACATTATCGACGATTAGTATCGAAAAAATGTATAACCCAAAATTAATCTTTAAAAAAACATTAAATTATTCAAAGGAAAAAATTTCATCATTAAAATTATAAACTTTGTAAAGTAAAGCAACCTAGTATAAACATCAGTGTGCTATATAGTTATTTTCTAGCATGGATTGTTGAATTTTGTTCCAAACGTCATTCCATTCCATTGTTATATCAAAAATAATGGCTACAGAACTAGTTTTCAAATCCTTAGAGCTTTTCCAATTTACCCAGCACTCAATTTTTCATCGAAAACCATTCGTCAGTTTTGATCCTGATTTCCAAAAACTATACATTCAAAAGAAACCAATATATCTTCTGAGATTACTCTTCGCCTCGTTCATGCTTTTTCTTCACATAATATCGGGAATTATCTTTATAGCGTTTATACTAATTGGAAAAATTGACTTTAAAGTACTACTACATAAACACGCTGATCAGTTTTTCTTCACATTCTTTGCGCAAATACTAGCGGGTGCCGTTTTTTCCTATGAATTATGCCTTTTCAATTACGGATCACAACTTGTTTTGTATCTCAATATGATATTCAAGTTTCTTCCGCATCCTCTCGTATTTGGAAAATATTCATATAAATGGTACACAGATATTGTTGGCTGCCTGGGAAACGCCATGGTACTGTGGATTAGTGCCGCCGGTTTTTTTATTTCAATAATTGCTGGGCTACAACTTTTAGATGGTTCAATGGTACCAGTAGTTACTGATTACATTTTTCCACCCGAAGAATCAAGGTCCCCGACTTTCTTCTTGCTATCACTTTTGGTTTCGCTGATTTTTCACTGGGAAGTGGTACTAGAAATGATAGCAGTAACTACCACAGTTTTGGTATTGCTTGTTTACACTATAACAATTCATCTAACGCATTTGAAAACGCTCAATAAACTAACAACTAAATTCGGTCAAGGCAGGACACTCCAACCGTTGTTGCGAATTTATCAAAGACTTATAATCCTTCATACTTTAATACTAGAACCTGGATCAATTATCGTCGCTACAACGATGGGATTCGGTTTCTACGTTTTTCTTTTCTCATTCTGTATATCAATGTACTGTTGGAGTATCATGTCACCGATTCTTTATCTATTTGTAGTCTTTGTAGGTTTATCATGCACTGCGATTCTTGTCATAGCCCTGCCAATGGCACCTCTAACAATCCAAGGAAGTGCAGACTTGCTTTTTCGATGGAGCAACATGCCGGAAAAATTTAGAGGTGGGAAAAAGTACTTGAATTGTCTATTTAAATCTCTAAGACCAACGGCATTTCTTTGTGGACAGGTCGGAGTTTTGGACAGGGAGAGATCAGCAATTTATGTTGCATCAGTAATCGAAAACTGTATGACTTGCTTATTATTATTTAAAACGGTTGTGCACAAGTATATTTAGTTAGGTACACTTATATTTTTTTAATGTGGAATAATCTCAAATAACACGTACTATTTTAAGTCAATTTCTTTTCTGGAATGAAATACATTTTTCATTTGACCATAAGTTTTATAATTAATTGAGAAATTGATTATCAGTACTTTAGTTACGAAAACTAACCACTAACCTGAACTAAATTACATTATCTATCTACTAAACTAGCTAATGTGTGTGTAGACTGGAATAACAACTTTCAGATGCATTACACTGAAAAAAACAGCCATTTCTTCCATTACTGTTAATAACAATAATACTAATAATACTAATAATAATAATAGTTTAATAAATAGTACTTTCTTCCCAATCCGCATAAATTTGTTAAAGCAAATGCAAGAGGCCTTTGTGTACAGATTAAGTTTACCGCATATGAATCGCCTGGAATTTTCTGCTTTTTGTCATGAAAGTTCTTTTTGTGGATATTGGTGTCCCACAGATCATAAAATCCTAAATGTTTTCAGTTCCTGTGAACTGTATTTTTACGCTACATAAATCCGAACATCCCAATCATCGTTCTTTTTCCCATTAAAATTTGTAATCTCATTATAAATAAGCTAAAGTTGTGGCTAAAGCTAATGAGAAAACGATCAAGTATGTCGCATCAATAATCCAAACAAGTATGGCTTGCTTCTATATTCGAGACAACTAAGACTACTAGTATTATAGATATTCGCATACACATAAATTTAAGAATAAAATTAAACTGAAGGTTAAGGAATATCGGATCCTCTTTACCCACTTCAACCTAGATATTTTGTAAGATTTTTTGCGTGTTCATTTATATATGTTCGACTGATAGTTAAGCATTACACGGAGCAAAAATATAATACTTGCTTCGTTATTTTACCTCTAAATGAATAATTTAAAATTGTTATAATAAAAAACAAATTTTATCAATTTATAACTTCAACATATAAAAATTACATTTAAAAAATTCGTACTAACATATATGAAGGCTTTTGATTCCAAGTAAGTCTTACGATACTGGCTTACCTTATATTTTCTGAATATCACAAGCAGCAATCGATTGATTGATATTTTTCCCGAAGATTTTCAGTACCTCATCTACAATTCGGAGGATAAAATTGATTATTCAACAAATTTCTAAACCAACCATAATTTATTAAAAGAAGAAAAACTCCGATAAAGGTATATTATATATCTAACAATATAGAAAAGTCGATTGACCATATATATATTATAGTTGTTCTCTTGACTGCATTTTTGTGATTCTTTCAAAAAATTATTCGTTTTTATTGGTCTACAAAAAATGATGTTTACACAACTAGTTTTCAAGTCTTTAGAGATTTTCCAATTTACCAAGCACTCATTTTTTCATCGAAAACCATACATCAGTTTCAAAACTGCGTTCCAAAAACTATACATTCTAAATATTCCACATAATCAGTGCTCAAATTAATTTCCACCACATTTATTATGCTTCTTAGTATAGTAGTGGGAATTATCTTCTTTGCGTTTATGATACAAGGTAAAATTGACATTATAACATCAACATGCTGATCAGAATTTTCTTTACATTTTGATGTTTTGCATAGCAATGTATGATTAGATTTATTATTTATCTTTATAGTTTTGTCTTTTTATGTCAATAATCTATCATGGAACAGCTAAATGTAATTATTTTAGCAAAAATGTTGCTAAAATAAGGTTTTTCGTTGTTCATTTTTTTCGTCGTGGATTGTCTTTGTGCCGCCTCGTGCCCAACATTATGGATTTTATGTGGAATGTCGAAAACTTCTTTACCTGCCTTTGTTAAGTTTGCATATTTTTTACTAGTATTCAAAATTTAAAACATGACTCTATCATTTCTCAATGTATTATTTGAACAAACTGTTTCCAGAAAGTAAAGCTACCGACTATTAACCGCTTCATTTAAAAAATAAAGCTTTTTACGAAACCAAGACCATATATCCAGATATTATGATAAAATATTTGTTTGCTGATATAGCTTTGTATTAATTTGCCTCTAATATACATTTATACATGCAAATAAATGGTATACATACTGCATTAAAATACTATATTTCTCAAATATGCTTAAAGTAGTTTAGCTTTGATCCTTTTCGGAACACATATCCTGATTATGGATATATATTAACGATATTTATGTATGCATTGATATTTTGAAGTCGACTAAAAATTGGCCAGAAAAATATTATTTCGAATGTACCTGAATTGTAAAACGCCTAAACTTATACAAAATCAGGCTTAGTATCTAAATTATTCACGCGTAGGTTTCCCGCATTGCGGCAGCTTTCCTTTAAAATAATAAACTACGTACTAAACTTATTTTATATTTAAAGAAGACTAATAGTTTGGTTGTGTCACCATGGCTACTCCTCTAGTTCTCAAATCCTTAGAACTATTACAATTCACTCAAAAATCTTTATTTCGTCGAAAATTCATTTTCTTTTGGGAAAACAATTTGCAGCGTTGTTTCATCGAACGGAAACCGTTATACATATTAAGATGGTTAATATCCGTATCAATTAATTTCATCAATATTCTCCTCGGAATAATCTTTCTAGCCTTTATGTTAAGTGGTAGAATTGACGTTAGAAAACTGGTACGTCAAAACGCGAACGAATTCTTTATAACTTTCTACGGACAACTGCTCTGTATTGTCGTATTTGCCTTTGATTGTTCATTTTGTATTTATGGGTCTATATTAGTAACATATTTAAATGTTTTATTCAATTTTTTGCCTACACCAAAAAAGATATCCAGTAAAAATCAAACCATCTGGTATTCTGACATTGTAGGATGTTTGGGAATTTCAATGGTATTTCTAATGAGTTGCGCTGGGATCTTATTCATATTAATTTGTGGTCCTGAACTAGTAAACTGTTTTATGTTACCTGTAGCCATAAACTTTATTTTTCCACCAGAGGAATCCAGGTCGTGGAAATTTTTCATTGTAAAATTTCTAGTGTCTATGGCTTATCACTATGAAATTTGCTTAGAAATAATAACAGCAATTACAGCAAGCTGTGTATTACTAATTTACATTACAACAATCCATTTAAAGTACCTTAAAACAATATTTCGTTTGACAAAAAACTTGTCTCAAGATAATAATTGTTCGCTGCAGCATTTATTGCAAACTTATCAACGGCTTTTAGTACTTCATTCACTGATAATTGAACCAGGTTCCGCTTTTGTTGCAATATTCATGGGATGCGGATTCTACATTTTAATTTTTTCAGTATGCCTATCTATTTATGGTTGGGGTATTGTTTCACCATTGGTCTACCCAGTGATCCCATTTGTTGGTTTGATTTGTATTATGATTCTTGTCGTATCTTTGCCTTTAGCACCATTAACTTTAGAGTTAAGTGAAAAATTGCTTTACAAGTGGAGTCACATGCCAGAAAAATTCAAAGGTAATCGTAAATATTTAAAAAGATTTTTTAAGTCGTTACGACCAACAGGATTTTTTTGTGGTGAAGTTGGAGTTTTAGATCGGAAAAGATCTACAATTTATATTGCATCTATTATGGAAAATTGTATGACATGTTTGCTACTTTTCGCAACTATTTTAGAAAAGTTTATTTAACAAATAATATAGTCTTGGTAGTTTTAGGTTAAGATTGTTGTAAATTGTTAAATATTCAATAAAATAAGATGATATTCACTGAATGAATGTAATGAATTTTTCTTTAAAAAATGCATGCTTTCGCTGCTTTAGCGCAATTTAAATCCATATTTATCATAACGTTTATGATCACTATTAGCATTCATATATATTATTTAAACAATGTATTTATGCGTGTGCATTCATGTCACATTCAAATTAATGAGTATTCCAAGCCACATAAAAAGTGTTGAACAAAATACTTATTGCATTCATTTACAATAAATACATTTACTATTATTACTTCAAAACTAGAAAAAACCGACTGTCTCCAGTCTCAACCAGGAATAATGAAACCCAAACATACATATATTAATGCATTCATTTATGCATACGTGTGGGAATGAATTGTAAGAAAACCCTTTGTATTAAAAAAACATTAAAACAACTACCTTCTAGTACATCTGTATAAATCCCTTCACCTTTTTACGATACATAATATTTTGGGTATCTTTTCACATATTCTTTCTCTGTTAAAACAAATGGTTTTATAGGGCTTAACTTAAAACGTCTATTTATAAAAAAATCCTTACTAAGAAAGAAATTATTTACTAATACCCAGTTGTATATAAAAACAATAGAAAGTCTTCTGAAAGTAAATACTAGAGATATCATTACTTAGAAGCGTGCATACTAGACCACATTATATTATCAACAACCTAACATTATTTTTATGTACCTACAAATGTCCGAGTGACACTTAGAATGGATTTTTAGTGGCTTCGTAATGCTAACAAACAAGTTTAGAAGGGCTATCAGATCGGGTATAAAAACTGCAACATTTTCCTAACAAAATATCATTCAACCTCCAACTTTCTTTTAAAGAAGTCTTTAAAATCAACTTTCAGTCTTCAACCTTTCAACTATTTCTTCCAAATAGATTGAATATTTGCTGTTTTGTCCAAGAAATCAATAAGAAGTACCAATCATCGAAATGGCTCGTTTCAGTGTTATCCTTTCCATTGCCTCCGTTGTGGCCGTTGTCGCTCTCTACACCAATCAAGTTGTAAGTAAACTACCTAAGCACAATTTTAATTTCATATTTAAAAAGCATGAGCTTATTTATAAAAAAACTGGTAATTAGTAGGAAGCGAACAACAATTAATTGAACTGTGGTTATATTTTATTTTATTTTGTCAGATTGCACAAGATGGCGTTCAAGTTGTAAGTGGAGACGACCAGCCTTATTGCATCAGACCAGATTCTTCCGATTGTCTTTCGCAATTACTTGGTTGTCGGGGTACTCGCTGTTGTTCCGGTCTTCGTTATGCAAGAGCCTCTAATGGTACCGTTTGGGCTTTAAACACCGGGAAATGCGTTTGCTGCAATGTTGGAAAATGTCACGTACAATATGCCGGCGCTGTTGGAAGTACTCCAAACACTTCCTCTGACGCTCAAGCATATGACCAGGAATGCCAGAACTAAAATACTTGACGTCAAATAACAAAACGAACAGCAATTTCCAAATTTTATTTGTCTATTTCAACTTTAAAACTATTTATTTCGTTTAGAATGCAATTCAATTTTACAATAAAATTATTTTTAAAAAATAATTAATTATCAAAAACTTAATTGACTTTTCCAAGCATATTTGTACATCAACTTTTATGACATGATAAAATTGAAATTATGAGCATCAAAGCTTGGAAATTCATTATAGGCAACAAAGCCAAAGTATTTGCTGGAAAATACACGCATTTCATTTGTCTCAAGTTAGGCGGTATCAACATGACGGGGTACCGCCAGCACAACCACAGACGCGACATCTTCCGCTGGAGGATTACTAAATCCGCCTCAATTTAACCCCAATCCATTTATTATAGGAATCACTGGAATTCCAGGATTGTCCATATCTGTTTCCGCTTCACCAGGAATCCCTGATTTACAAAACTTTCCTATTTACGGAATTCCTACTAATATTTTTTTTGGAGTACAGACTGGGATAGCAGATATAATTATTCCCAATGGACTCATCCTAATGCACCATCAGTAAATAATTCTACAACTTCCAATCAACCTATAGACCAAGGTCAACAGCCTAGCATACTCCCTCTGCTCCACAACGTAATGGACAAGATGGTTCCCCAAGACCACAACAACCAGGTATACAGCTTCCAGGGGGAGCGATGTTACCATCAGGTCTTCAAACCTTGGGTGCTTTACTAGGAGCTGGGGTTGCTGGAGGGTTGGCTAGTTTATTTGGTGGTGCTGCTGGTGGGATGCAGATGCAAATGCCGCATAGAATGCAAAATCCTTTTATGAATTTGCAGCAGTTTTGAATGGCAAGTTGAGTCGACCTCAGTTTGATCCTCTTCTGCTTCCGTGTCATACTTATTGTTCTAATGGACGGGGAAGAAGGTCGGGGAGCTCGTCCAGCTGAGTTCCGAAGATTTGTTAAATCGGAGGATGGCGCATTATTGGAAGCTGCTCATCAAAGTAAGGGAAGTGCAGAAGGGGAAACGGTGGAGATCTTGATTGACTTTGTGAGGAATTCGTAAGTAAGCGTGTCTTAACCAACCCGAGAACAGTGTTAAGTGTCAATACAGATAGTATGCAAATTGACATAATTGCTGCAGGACTCTTCTGGCTAAAAGAATATGAAGGAATATGTGACTTATATTTTTGAAAGTTGAAAATAAATAAATGCCTTTAAATCTTTAAACTTCTAACTAATAATACAACTGCTTGTATGACTTTTTGAAAACTCCCGAAATTTGGATCACTCCAATAACGCAGCCAAACATCACGAAATACTTAATGCTTTTAAATAAATCGTTTTCGTGTATTTAAAAACCTATGTTTAATGCTTTCTCTTGACAATGATGAATTAAAGATTTTAAGTATTTCATGAATAAATATCTTAGATTGAATTGAAACCTATTTAAAATCGAAGAAGAAAGAAGTCTTTCCGTCGATGTATTTTATTGAGATATTTTATATATGTTTGCAAAGTTACTCCTTCAGACCGACTTGAAAATTAGTTTGAGCAAATAGTTTGTCTGAACTTATTTTATTGAAATGAAGAGCAATAAAAAAGTCAAGTGACAATTCATATAATGTATTCTACAATATATATCCCATTTATTCCATTTAACCAATATTGACTTGCAGAAAGTAATAAAATGAGGTAGAATTTGATGCTTAAAATGCAGTTTATATGTACAAATATGTTTTACATGTTAAACGTATTTCTTTATTTTAATGTTATTGTGAAAAAATATTTATCAGAATAAAACGATAAATTGTGCTGTCAGTCTAATTTACACTGGGATTATTTGTATGGATATGATTTAAATTATCGTCTCTGAAAGTCGCTGTGTATAAACAACCTAACACGTACCACCAGAAATTTAATTTAATTTAAAACAGACAAATAATTCTGGGCAAAAAGAAATAATAAAATGTTTTATTTCGAATTAGCTCAATCCCCCAACACATACCTGTTCAACACAAATTTCTTGCATTTGGTAACATTGACTACCAACGTGACAAGCCTGTTTAGAGGGCAACTTTAGAAAACAATAATCCGAGTTGGGCGGAGGGGCATCAACTGCTGAACTTTGACATCGACAAACAGGTCTAGGTAGGCCTTCCTCTTCTACGCACTCACTACGCGGTCCTGGTTTTCCAGCTTGACACTGATAGTTTTCCTCACAGTCATCTCCCAATTTGTTCACAATTCTCAAACAAGTTGTAAAGTTCTTGTCTGGTACATATCCATCATTACAAGCACAAATCCGTGAGCCCGGTAAACACAAGGAGGTTTGATAATCAGCGAACCCTACACATTGTTGGTCTTCACTTCAGTACAAGGTTGCCCGATGTCAACGTCTGCTTTAAGGCAAAGAAGTCCATTTTCACTCGAAATGAAATTGGAAGCACAGCTGCAGAGTCCTGGAGGAAAAGTAAAGCTCGTTACATTACAGTAGGAATTCCGTACAAATTCTTCACATGTTTTGTTTGTTTCACAGGTCATATCAATCAGTTGGCCTGTATTTACTAATATAAATGGACTACACAATACAAATATTGAAAACAAAATCGGTCTAATATAGATTCTCATCATTTTTTTACGAAATGGTGACAAAATTGAAACTGTTAAGTGTTTTTAGTGGCCTTAGATGTTTAAATTTTATAAATTTGAATATTGATGGTAGTCGCAATGTTATTAAATATTATTCGTAGTAGGTTGAGACCCCCGATTTTTTTTGCTATGAGAAAATAAAAATGTTTTTAATGATCTGGGTCAGTTTGTTCAGATGAAATAATCTGTACAGTTGATAACAAACGATCATCAAAGATATGTTTCAAATAAAAAACAGATTGTATTTAAATGGAAAAAAATTGTTAAAACTCTAACAGCAAAGCAGTTTTCTGCCGTATAAACCTAGTACTTTAAGTATTAGGTTTATACTCTATACAGATACGGAAGTGAAGAATTGTTTTTAATATTGGTACACAGCATAACTGAAAACAAACTAATTGTATTCTGTTTTTTTTTACAAATGTGGGTATGATGTAATATGTTCTTGTGACTTTGATGCTGCCAACATTATTCACTCAACGTAATCTATATACTGTAGTTTATTTGTCTACGGAAGGTTTCTGTATCTTATTTAAACGATTATCTAGTATTGTCAGTATTTGCATGCTGTTATCAAAAAAATACACTTTAAAATTTTTACAGATAGAATTATCACATTGAGAGGCAGAAAACCCTAACCCAACGGTTTTATTTGTTACGACATTTAAATAATTCCAAGGCACTGTTTTATTTTAGTTTCACAGTTTGAAGTAAATGCAAATGTTTGCAATACACGGCAGTCAAAAGTAATTTAGAACATCCATATCCACAATCTTCCAACTCTATGTATTAAAACGGACATCCTAAGTCCGTTGACTTGGCATAGACGTACAGTAGCATATGGAATTGTATGATCAAGACAAATTCAATGGTACCATTTGTTTGACCCGGTGACCTTTGACCTTGGTGTAATGAGAGAACTCCGTACTGGTGAAAGTATGCGCAAAACTGTTTTCACCACTAAACTGAGCATGAAAAATTACCTGACTGTTCTGATTTTAAGGTAAAAAGGTCAATTGCTGAGATACTAGAAGTTGAAAGTAAAAAAATATTGATTTTTAAGATTTTTGAAGCTTATTTTCTTCGGTGCCCCATCGAAAGCACAAGATCTAAAACTTGATTTTGGTAGATTTCAACATGGTCTACAACCTTCAATATCTCAGTTTGCGCATGTGGTGGGGCTTTTGAGAAAATTTGATTTTAAAATTTTTAAAACAACCAAAAAGCGGGCTGGATATTTTGGCTAAATCAACTCCGCTTGAGTTGATACAAGGTCTGGGGACTCTAATAAACTTGTTAAAGAAAAATTCCATCAGACAACTCGCAGCATGGAAGAAATTATGATAGGATTAGGATGTCCGTTTTCATACATAGGGTTGGAAGAGTATGAGATGCTTCACTGGACTCAGAAATCTTATGTTTGGGTATGGTGTGTTTAATTTTTAAATTTGTTACAAATCATTCATCAAGTTTTTAACTAGAATTTAATTTCATTTTAACAGATTCTAGAAAAATGGCTTACGATACAGTATTGTGATTGATACAAGATATGCATATTTACCTGCTAGATGTATCTATGATTTAATATACATCCAATCTTACGTGCTTCTTAGATAATTGACATAAATATGCTCGCATATTTGGAATATGGAAATAAAATATCAGACAGAAATATGAATTACCAATAAATCAAATACACGATCTTTGATTGTTATCAAGAAAGCCATTTGGAATGTTCTATCAATTGCACCTAAAGGTGGGTATGGAATCCGTAATGGACGATTTGACATAATTCGTTTGCGTAAAAGTTTTCTCTCGTGAATATTTTTTGTGTAGTTCTTTATGGCATGGGTACAGTTAGATAGAACTTTCTGTGACATCTCGTTTGAACCCGCTACATAACCCATTGCGCTGACAAAACCGTAACCCTGAATAATGATAAATAACAAAGCACAGTAAACCATGACCTGAGGCAAATAGTCCGTGAAACGTATCACTAAAGATAGGCCTAGTACTAGCAACCAAAAAACGACAGACACTCCAACAAAGATTAGTGGTTCTATTGTCGAGCGAAGTGCTACATAACATAAAGATATGTTGTTATGAATACTTAAAATGCCCTCTATATCCTTATCCGTACCACAAGTTAATATTGAAAGAGACTTGAAAAACGTTGTCCACATAATGATCAAACCAGAGATAACGATGCATCCAAGGCGAAAAAATTCAAAGAACCCAGAGAGCAGTAAAAAGCGAAATAAGAAACATGTACTTGTGTAGAAAAATGAATGTTGTCCTTTGTTCAATTGCATGAAATAGTAATAATGGTCCATGTGAAAGAATAAACCCCCAAAAACTCCGAATAATGGTGCGAAAGACAAAGCAAGCATCATAATTATCAAGATTACGTCGAGATGTATCGAAGAAGCAGTTGCGTTCTCTACAAAACATGAATTATATTTAATCCAACCAATTATATTCAAACAAAAGTTAATATTAAATCAAAGTAGGAAAACAAAGTACCATATTTTTTCCACCGTTTTAAGTTATCGTGGACACAAATTAACTGGTTAAGACCTCCGATCCAACTCAAATCAAGAGATAATATTAGTTGGCTTAACAATCCAAGCGCCCAAAATAACGATAACAGGATTGAAACGAGATATGGTATGATTTCTTTTACATTAGTATGTTTCTCAAAACCTAAAACTTCTAAACAAAAAGGTACTGCAGAAATAACAAACAGTGATGCAGAAAATATTGCGATAAGGTAAGATAGTTGGGAACGGTATCCTAAGTGCCGACTTCTGCTCAGCAACCCTGTTTTAACGTCCCAGTCAATTAGACTGGGAGGAAGGTACCAAAACATTTTTTGATATAGATTTATGGCAAAGAATTGCAATTTTGGTAACATTTTTACAGCTGCTTATTGCACAACTTGTAAACAAGGAGATACAAAGGAGCACTCTGTCTGGACAGATTTGAGAGCGTAAGTAATATTTGTAATTTTTTACTACGAAAAAGTATTTAAACTTCAAACACTTCCGCAATTAACTTTTTCGTAGTAAAACATCAAAAATATGATTGCTTCCCGTTATTGACTCAATAATTTCAATTATTTTTGCATATTTAGTTTATTTTATTTAAAAAAATTAATTTCATACTCAATTTTTTTTATGAATTTGGTTTTTTAAATAATATTTTTTCAAACAACATAAATGCCTTTATGATGTGAAAATAGCAGAGATTTTAAAACAAAAACTTCTGCAACAATTTTTAAAAAAGTTGAATTAATGCATTATTTTAATCAAACAATACAGAATAAAGGATTTAAAAATCATGTAGCAAATATTGGTTCAACCTTTGTATTTGAAACTAAATTTTAGTTACAAGTGAGGGTTTGGTTTCCGGTATTATATAATTAAGTACAGTCCGTTTTTTCATTCCACAGTTTGTTGACATCATTCTAAAACCTTGATAAATAATTGGTATGCAACCAAACCCTTAAATTGAATTGACATAATGTAAATAATAACGTAAAACCTATTTTGATATATATGGGCAATCGTTTAAGGGGTTAGGCTTCAAAGTACCCAACTTAATTTACCAATATCTTTCCTTTGGCGTAATGAATGAACGCAATGACATCACTGCTAAATAGCAGATAGATTAAATGCAGGTTTAGTTGCAGTAAAAAATGATATAGGTGTTGTTAGTATAAACTAGCCCATAATTTCAATCAATACATCTTTTGTTTAACCTTAATGATTGTAAAAAGAATATTAGTTAAAGAAAAGCCTAAAAAATTCTGTACTTTTCGTCATATCAAACCTATGCAATCCCTTGATAAGTGACATTAATATCCCTGCATACTTTTAATGTATAATCAAAGGTCAGAAAGAAATATTTAACACTAGTAAATCAAAAACCCGATCGCTTATAGCAATCGAGAATTCAATTTCAAATGCCCTATCAATTAGACCTAAAGATGGGCAAGGAATTCTCAATGGATGGTGTGACATAACTCTTTTCCGTAAAAATTTTTCTTTGTGAGCCGTCTTTGCACAATTCCTTATGCCATGGCGACAATGATACTGCACTTTTTGCGACATCTCATTTGAACCTGCTACATAACCCAATGTTGCAGAAAATATATAAAGATATGATACTTTGGAATGATATCCTGGACGCTGGCTTCTGCCCACAAATATTATCTAGGTTCCAGTCAATTAGACTTGATGGTAGGTACCTAAATATTTTCTGGTTGAGATTTATAGCAAAAATTTGCAATTTCGGTAAAATATTTATTAGTATTGGAGCTAAAAGTTTAATAAGAGAATTACAATTAGCTCTTTGGGCATATAATATGCCGTGTTTTATTTTAAGTAATTGCATGCAAAATGTGTCTAGACACTAAAACATCCACATTTACCTTTTTCAAACATAGTTTTCACAAAGGCTTCCTTTTATTCCGTCATAAAACAACTTGCTTATTTATTTAAAATTCATTTAGTTATTATTTTATAATTGACAAATAAATAACCAAAATAACAGAAGGTTTTGGTAGATTGTTTTCATGAAGACAAATTTGGTTGCCTAAACGCCGACCTTCAAGCTAATTACTTTTTATTTTAATGATGTTGACTATAAGTTAGAATTACTATTGGATGAATTACTGGATATATGTAAGTTGCACGTTGTTCCTAAGAAGCATATAATTCGATGTAGTAAATTGTTCATTAATTTCTATTTGTAATTAGTTTAGGCATAAATAGGATTGGGATCGCGATAATTGGCACACAAAGAACGTCTTGTCATTGTCACCATTCTAAAACCTTGAAACCTAATTGTACACTGCCTATACCCGTAAATCCAATGTTTACACAACGTATTGAAGAATATAGAAGAACTTTTAACCAGTTTATTATATTCTCCATGAAAGCAATGTCCATAATAATTGTGTTTAAATAAAATATTGATCGCTTTTATCAATATTGAATTTTTAGAAGAATATGATGGTATTCTAATACACAACTATTAAGCGTCTTCGATACTATAGCTGTATTGATAGACTTAAAGTAGCCAAAATTTATGCTTCCAATGAAAGTTAAATTTTACTGTCTGATGGAAATTTTTAATGAATTTAATGGCCTCTTTTAAATCTAATAGTTGTTTTTACAAAAAAATACGATTTATTTTAACATACGTATGTATGTTTTTCATTAAAAAGATTATTACCAAACTAATTTTTTTATGTTCAACAAAAAATAATTTTAAATGCTGAATTAATGTTAGCTTTTTGATCAGAATAACGATTTTGTATTCATTTAAAACTCACTTAAAATGAAATGAACTCACAACCTTTTTTGTACGGTTGTTTCCATTTTGAGCTCTAATTCAAGCCATAAGCTACAAAAAACAAGTCGTCGTGAAAACAATCCCAAGCACTTGTACTTCCCAAGCTAAAAGCAGTTTGTTCACCAAAAGTTCTACTTTAGTATATCAGAGAGTCATATCCGTAAATTTTAATATTACAAACATGAAAAATAGTAAATTCATCGGAAGCAAACCTACGTCAACTGTCCGAACATTTCTGAAATATTACGAATTTCTAGTATTTCATGAAGTTAAATTAGACGCAGCTTTAACGGTTCGAAAAAGAAGGCGATTTCCAATAATTTACATCATAACCCGATTGTTAACCTTCATCAGTATTTTTTGTATTCTGCAAGTGTTGTACGCTTGTATCTCGGAAGGACGTAAAACTGGAGACAGTATTGCAATAGAAGTTTCAAAGATGATATTGTTCTTTCTTTCGTTTGCTATGATTCCATACTTTGATATTAGTGTGTTTATGTCAGATATCTTTCCAAACTTAGAAAATAATGTATTCGAATGTGAAAGAATTTGGGATAAAATAGGATGGATGAATACACAGAGCAGAGCTTTACAAAAGGAGATGTCCTTTAAAATGTGGCGTTTATTTCTTCATAACTGGTAAGCCAACTATTTAAAATGTGTTGACAGTGTTTCTATATATTTATTTTTTATCTTTACAGCATATTTGACTACTTGACTATCATAAATGTGAATCTGGATACCATTGGAAATTTTGAGAATTTCGATCCCATTATGATTTATTCAGAACTACCTTGGAAAAATAGTGTTGTCGAGTTTTTTTACTGGATAGCAACATTTTTATATATAGTAGCCATGCAAATGACATGGTCATGGCTCCTTGCCATACCGGGATGTTTGGCATTTCAATATGAATATTTACTGAAGTCTTTGATTTCCAATTTAAGATCCTCTGGATATTTTGGGATTGGTAGAGCGGACGTATTAGAATATTATTCAAATTTGGAATATAGTACTAGGCTGCTTTTCGAAAATGGGTTTTCAATGGCGGTGCTTGTAGTCTACTTTTTATTAGGCTTACAACAAACCATAACTTCATTCTTTATTTTCAACGTAATCCGCAGTGGTGGAAGTTGGGGAGAAGTTCAAGTTTATTTTGTGGATTTGCTTGTAAGTTTAGGATAAACCCCTTCAGTTTAAATTTATTATTTATTACTTGTGTGTTATTTATTGTGTATATTTGTATTCTAGTGCTCGACAAGTCGAGTATTTCATGGATATTATGCTCTTTCCCAAGTAAGCAAGGCTAATGTAGAATTATTTGATTTTTTCCGTATTCATTTGTCAGACGTGGGAATGACGAATATGCCGGCAAAAATCATTCGGAGAAAAACCATAGTTCTGAGAAAGCTTGCAGTAACCGTGGGACCCTACAAATGCAATAATAATTTTCCCTTAGGAGGAGGTCGTGTGTACTTAGATAACCTCGTAACGGCAGCTTTATGGCGCTGATTTTTTCATTCGTTTTATTAACAGGTGTCTGAAGTTTCCACGAAAACATATTTCATAATATGCAAAAATAATGAAAAGTATAATATTACAAAATTAACTAATGATATTAAACGACTTTTTGAATTGATCTTGTTTTTAAGATTTGTGCTTTAACCTTTTAGTCTAAAAAGAAAAAAAAGTAACTACATGGATCAATAGTTGTTTGGTACAAGGCATTTAAATTGATGGATATGGAAAACTACCGTAGTAATAACAGATTAAGTTTTTAATATTAGGCTAGTAAATATCTTGTAAATATCTAGGAACTGTTTTGAAAGAACCTCGTTGTTGTTTCAACATATTAATTTAATAATTTTACCTTTAAAAAGTTAATGGGATTCTAGTTTTGGTTGAGCATTTACTATGAGCATATAAAATATAGTTAGCTTTTATAGTTTTCAGGATAATTTTAAAGACAAAAATGAAGATTCCTTTTTAACCAATATTGAATGTGACACTTGGAAAGGGTACTGGACCTTCACTAGTTTTATGGATATTATCTTTTTAAATTCAAAGTGTACTCGAGTGGACTATTGCGAATATTGGAGACATTTTGAGACAGAGCTTTGAGCCTTTGTTGCAGGTATAAAAACAATATGTATTTGTTGATTTGTAGCTAATTTTTTTACCAAAAAGCTTACTTATTCTTATACTTTATAGCAGAACGAAACGTGTTGGTATGCATTTATCTCGTGACAAAGATAGTGTTTATTTGTTTCCTGATCCGGCTGGGATGAAGGACTTGACGTCAAAGGAAACAGTTGAAAATACTTAGCTGTAATCAGACAATTTATTTTTTTTAAATATTTTTTTTGAGAAATGTTTACTAGTAGACCAATAAAGTCGCAAACATCGCAAGATTGCTTAAAATGATTTATAAATGGTTCATGGGAACCCAAAAGTTGAATTTTATATTGTGTTGTTCCCAATGTGCGTCGTTTCTATAGCTAAAAACTGTAATAAATAAAGCGTTTGTGGTTTTCAACACCTAAAACATTAGATTAACTTACACCTTAAATTGAAACCACATAGTAATAATACATTTTCACTACAACTAATTTCAAAGCGTCTCATTTGTGATTCAATAAATGATTTGAGTAAACTTAAAACCTGTAATCTACGGGAAAGACTTATGATATCAAACCTTTTTGATTTTTATAAAATTTGTATGACCACAGGATTGTGAATGAATTGTATTCTGTAGGTGTTTACCAATCAATCCATAACTTTACTGTTAAATGTCTGTTTTTGCTCAATTTTCGTCTACCAATACAAGATAAATTATAGATATTGTAACAACCAGGGGCCTGTGGCATAAAACATTGTGAGGTAACAGGTCACAGGTCACAAGTACAGGAACTTGTAAAACAAACATTCGTAAATTTGGTTGCATAAAAATTTAATCCGTGTAGGTCACAATTTACATTACTTGTGAAGATTGTATGGAATTCACATAGCCATG
>JAQIWN010001853.1:0-18372 GCA_034699025.1 Entomobrya cf. arborea Gr-Col-00668
TTTTTTAAATAAGTCAAGTTTTACCTTGGCTCTAAGTTTTGCAAATAACAAGCAGAAAACACTACAAGGCGCGACCAAAAATGTTTTCACAATTACAGTACTTGTCACAGATAAAAGATAAGATAAACGGCTTTATACGGTTGCCAAATTTACCAGTGATTGTTAAAGTTTTATCTTTGGGTTATCGTGTTGAAACCAAGTTTTGTAAGAGCATTTTTGATGGCATTGTCAAATTTAATAAATTTTACGTAAATAAAGATCGTGTTGGTAACATAACGCAATTCAAACAACCACTAAATTAAACTTTGGTTTTATAAGTACGTTGATATTATTGTTATCGGACATTTTTTGGAGCACAATGGTTATAATTGAGAAATGAGACAAGCAGATTTGATGTTATTCAACATTGTTCATTAAGTTTCTCAAGTATAGGAACTAAATTGGTATTTTAATAAAAAATGTTTAAGTAAATCTGGCAAACTACTTAGGATCCAATTCACAAGTTTTCTACAAAAACCATACCTACAAATTTCTATAGAATACTTCTGACATTTGTCACTACACGGAGTTTAGAATACGCAGATTGTCTCTTAGCTGGCTAACCAATCGGTGTGAGTGAGGACAATATTTTTTAAATTTTATGAATAACATTTTATTGTTCTCAATTTTGTGGAATTAGTATACCAAATATATTTTTTACCAAAACTAGGTCCAACAGTTTGGTTAATATGATTCTTAGTTTTGAGGACGCCGCTCTGCTGAAATGCGAGCACAAAATCATTCCCTTACGAACTTACGTAAAAGTGGAAATCATGAGCCAAATACGGCCTACAGAGGTTTTAACCCCGATATATTCATATTTATTTCAAAAAATATTTCCAAAGGTTCCTGTTGCGGATACTGCCAACATTTTGAGTGGAACAAGGGAGCTACTTAAATCAACTCAATGTGCTATCCATCAAGACAGTCAATGCACAGAAAAATGTATTATTGGAACAATAGAATGTTCCATCGCCAGGTAACTTACTGTTTCTTTATTTTTTTCTTTATTTAAGCCAATAAAAACGTGATAACATAAAGTTCATCTTTTAAATTTGATCACATTAAAAATTACAATTACACCTTTTAATAGAACATCATTTCATGGAACTTAATTTTGACAAATTAAATTAATTTTTATTATGTCCTAATATTAATTATTTGATTTTTTGTTTCAGCATGATACTATAAAGCTATCCCTACAAGCAAACATGGGTGTAATTAATATTTTTTATTGTTAATACTTTATTGCAGACATCCAGAGGCGTGCACCTCAATAGTTGAAATGCTAGCTAATTACTCCAAAAATGATGAAATTTCGGAACACGTAATACAATTCATACAAACCCATTTGGTAGGAAACATTTCTTTAGCAAAATTGGGCTGCCCAAACCCTACGTTGAAATCAAACTCAATGATGAATCGTTTACAAATGTATTTGAAACAAATGCCGAATATCAGTAAACACACTACCATCAAGCACCATGATGTTCCTAGGCTTATCTTAGCTTTGACATTGACTGCGGTAGTACTTGCTTTGCTTATTACATTCGTTTTACTCGTAGTTACAAACTTCCGGGCCAAATCTTCAATGCACGGCTTGTCGAAGGTAAGGTTTTAACTACTCATTTACATACATACTTCAATTGAATATTTTTACTTGCTTGCTTTGTTGTAAAGTGTAAAATTTATGCCAACCTACCAAATAAGCTTATGGAACCTATCTTACATTCTGATAAAAAGAGTTTTTTTCAAGTGCACCAAAGAACGAATACTCTGAAACAAAATTTGTGGGCCAGTTTTTTAAAATCTATTAGTTGTGCAAAGCTGAACGATTTGAGTTGATACTTAAGTAAACACCATCAACGGAGGGTACTGGAGACTAGTTCTTTTACCTTTGTAGTCAATATTAGTATAAATGACTACAATTCGACGACATTATATTTCAATGAGATAAAAGTATAGTCAAATTTTTAAAACTCCAGTTAAAAAGAAATTAACTTCACACAAAATAACCAAAAATTTTATGCTACATGTTGAAAAATACAAAACCAAAACAAAAAAATTTTTTCTGTTGAATATTGACTCATTCGCCAATATGAAAAACGCACAAAATAAAAGCCCCAAATCCCGCTAAATTTTGAGGTTTTAATTCTGGAAAATGTATCCTGCTTTAGACAACCATGGTGCTTTGCTCTCAGTTCGAATTTATTTTCTTGCCTGTAATATGCCCAAATAGACTCGTTGTCCGATGAACATTCTCCGAATCTAGTTATCCAAGGCATTAATTTAAACCAAGTCCTACATTACAACATAAAACTTTTATAGGTCAATATAGTTCAGTGAAAATAATTTCATTTTTTATAATTCAAAACCAAATCTAAAAGCCAAAAAAATTAACTTTTAAATTTAAAAAAAGCACATGCCAAATTTCAAAACCTCTCGCGGCCCATTTTGGCAATGCAATTAATTGCTTTATTATAGGAAAACATGTGCAAAAATATTGAAAATCAACAAAATAAAAAGTGTTTTGTTGTCCAAGACTAACAAAGAATAATATTTCACCGTCCCGAACTCCCAGAAAAGTGAAATATATAAAAAATAAACTACAATTTACACTAATCATGATTTCAAAATTATTTTGCTGTAAAACTAATGCTCAACAGCGTAGTTTTGACAAACAAAACCTCAACGCTCGCGTAGCTTGGATGCAAAGCCAGCTATCCACTTGGTCGTGCGCTCCGGAGACAGAACTCTTTTTGTGCCCATAGCACACTTTACGGAACACCCGCTGGCTTAACACCAAAACCAAGCGGGCTTTAAAGCTTCCTTTTTGTTGTAAAAGTTAAGCTATAGTAGATTAATGGTACAGCAAAACGATTTTGGAATCGTGGTCAGTGTTAATTATAGTTTGTTTTTATGTTTTATCAATTTTCTGGAAGCTCGGGGTGGTAAAATAGTATTCCTTGTGAAGGACGAATTTTCCAAAATTTGGCAAAACACATATTCTGTTACAAAATTGCTTCAAAATTTACAAAGGACTTAGTTAATATGAAATTTTTACAAATGTTTTTACATTGGATTGATTGGTAGATTTCCAAAATCTACCAATCACACTTTTTATTCTAAAGACCAAAAAGTCTTACGCTTCGTTCGACTTGTAAAAAAGTGTGCCCGCATTACAAAATATCGTTTTGTGCAAGTATTTTGGCATTTAGTGCGCAATTTGGTTGCAAAATTTAAATTTTGGTCCAATTCATAAAAAAAATGCGAAAATCAGTATATATTTAGTGCACTTTAGACATTATTTGTAGATGATTAGATGTTTAATTGAAATCTAAAACCCATTACTAAAAACTTTTAATAATACACGCAAGTCGTTCAGAAATATTTTTACTTTTGGCCCAAAAATGTTTTTAAGAGGATTCATCCGTTAATATTCAAGTAAAAATGATACCGATAATGGGCTGTTTGGTATGCAAAACAGGATTTGTTAAACACGTGTGAATTTATTGATATGTTACAAACAAATCTTCTTATCTATTTCATTATTTATGATGTCGATTTTATGGCTCAAAGTAAATACATGCGAATTTCAATTATTTAAGTACGAGGTCATTGTTTAACGTATAATGAATTAAATGCTATGGGAAGTCCAAAGATGCAAAGTTCTTCAGTCAGTTATCACATTTATTTATTGTATTGTATCCCCGTATATATATCAATAAAATATAGTTACTTTTTGTTTATGTTGAAACAATTTTCAAGCATAAAAGTATAGACTGTGGTCATTCGAACAAATTAACTTTCATAAATATGATATTTAATAATGAATGAATTCTTCTTTACTGACAAGTTATAACAGTCAGTTAAACTTAAATGTTAAATGAAAAATAAACGTGAAATTTGTATTCAAAAAATGTATTTATTTCAACTGGTATAGCATTAATGTACACAAAAATTTATTACATTATCTGTTTGCATGCTTTTGATAATAATAATCGCCAAATTTAAATACTGATAAACATTTGAAAAAAAAACAAATTTTACACTAATGTTATAAATGATGTTTCAGGTTAACTCAGTATCAAAATTTTAAAAGATTGTTTATTCCTTTTTAAGATATCAGTAAGAAACTTGAACGAAAATCAATATGAAGCTGGACCGAAAATTACTTACAACATCACAACGTATTTAAAACAGCAAGGAGATATTCTGGCAGATACTTTTGGTACTGAAATAGAGCTTGAAATGTCGATAGAAGATTCTGATGGCTTAGAGTCGCTGAAAACTGGAAAAGAACCTCGTGTGAATCACTTGACCATACACGGACCGATAACTATTGCATCATTGCTAAACGTTCTAGAAAAATTTACAAACGTCACAAACTTATACATTAAAAATACTCTCTTAAACTGCTCACAAATGGAAAATAAGACTACTTACCGATTTAAGAACGTAAGTTTGGAAAATACACAATACCTTAAACTAGAAGGTCTGGGTAATTGCAGTGAACTGTACAAGGGAATTTCCGAACATGTAAGCTTTACACGCTTGCAAAGCATTGAGATACAAAATGCTACTATTGATACATGTAATTCTAAATATGTAAACCATTTAGTAATGAGTACCAGTACTTCTCTTTGTTCTATTTCGTTTGCGGGAACCAAAATTACACCTACAGCAATGAACAGTATATTTGGAATGCTGCCAAATGTTAAATACTTGGGAATCGAATTAATTGATCAAGCAGACAATGAGAACAAAACATTCATCGATGATATTTCACACACATTTCCAGGTTTGCAGATATTTGATTCACCTTCAGGCTACATGACTTGGAATCAATTTGAAAAACTAGAAGATTGCAAAAATTTGACTTTTGTAAATACTGGGATAAAAATGGTACCTGGAATCAACCATGTCGACTTATCTCAAATCCACACAAAATTTCCTAGCATGAGAAAGTTGTTCTTGATTTTGAACTTTGAAAGCACCATCATTAAGAATGGATGTGTCTTTTTAGGAGAAGAGGATCTCAAGAGACATTTACAACAATTTTATATACAATCTAATTGTCCACGTAGGAATGTTAACTAAATAAAATAGTCTCTACTACGAGAAAACAAATATGAATGGAAAGTAATATATTCCAACCTATAATGTTGTTTCAGACCGTTAAACCTAGTTCTGTCGATAATCGGCTAACTAATCCCTAATTTTCTGTAATTTAAAAAAGGTAGAATTCGTTGTGTAAATGCAACAGGATTTAATTGTAGAACGCATATGCATCGAAATGGTACATTTATATTTCTTCTTACACGACAAATATTTTTATAGAAATACGTCGAGGTTTAGTAATGAAACGTTGTGACATACACTAGGATTAATAAAAAGTATATTTAAGCTAAATTTCTTTAAAAATGTAAATCACTATCGCGCAATAATAAGTTATTTTTCAATAAAACTTACTTTTTCAATCAAAATTGTGGGTAAGATATCCAAATCAACTTAAATGTTACTTCGTATTATATTAGTTTCTAAAAACAATTTTGTTCCCTCAATTTTAATATTGTAACCATAGATTTTAATTTAAAAATAAGCGATAAGACATAGATATAGACAAAAATAAGCTTTGATAAGCTAACCACCGTTTTTTCAATTTATTGATCAAAAATTTACAATACTCTATCATAGTCATATAGGTGATTTAAAATATAACTAATCTTGAAATAAAACAAATATCCTTGACAAATACATAAATTTGTTTCATCTTTGAATCACATACAACCAACTTTTTTAAGCTCAAAGTCTAACTTAAGTTCATCATAGAAAAACAAAAGCAACTCAAAAAATTCAAGCTCTAAGACCAAAAATAATACGTGACATGGAGCCGACATGTCAAATATTCACATCATCATTAAAATTCGGTTTAAAATGTATTTAATTTGTTTAATTTTAAAAAAATAGCATGAGTAGTTATTTCGATTGGTAGATACCAAAAAGCAAAATAGAGTATTTACAAAATTTCAGTCAAGGCCCACGTGTCTATATAGACACGCTACGTGTCTACATAGACACGTGACGTGTGTGGCGTGTCTAAATAGACACGTGACGTATCTATATAGACACGTGGGCCTTGATTGAATTTGCTTTCAACAGAAATCACCGTTTTAAAAATTCAGCCTTTTTTCAATATTTGGTAGTTGAAAAACATTCATGCTGGGTATAGGATATAAGCTGCAAACGTGTTATTTACTTTAATTAGCTTTTACGATGGATATAGGAAATACAATGACAATACGTAAACCAAAATGGAATGGTTAACTTTGTCCAATCGTTCGCTTTATAGTTAGCGAATAAACAAATATATCTCTTTTAACCACACAATGAAACACAATATCAAGAGTTTACTGTAACCAAGTTTGATTAAGATATTTGCAAACTCGGAATTTTCTACTTGCTATCTGTTGATAAAATGTAAAACGTCAATCAGAGCCGCTTAAAAGTACATATGGTAGCTCATTAATTTATGCTTGCAATATGAACGTAATGTTCTATAAATTTATACTTCTGATTCATGCTTGCAAAAGTAAATACTCACGACAAATACTTTTTTCAGCAAACAAGAGGCATCATATTAGGAATTTTTAACAAAAATTACAATCTCATTTGATAAGCTTTTTGTATGGATAAAATGATTCTCGATGGTATCAACTGAAAAAGCTGAATAAAGTCAGTTTGGCCGTTGCTCAAAAAATAATCTGCGTTTTAAGTAATGCGTTTTAATGTTGTTCAAGTAAAAAATCGACGCATGCCAACCTTTGTGGTCTAAAATTCCATTATAAATTTCTTTACTAAATATATCAAAATTTCTCCTTAGATCATAACCTTTCCCTTCCAGTTTCCCTAACCCTTCTTTCAGAAACAATTTTTGAGCTGAATTCAAAAAACCGGTGACCAAGTCGGAAATAAATACTTTCTTGATAGGCATCTTATCCTACTGCGATAAGTCGTAAGTGTTTTAAAAGTAAACTATTTGCTACCTAGCTAATGCAGCTACTAATGCAATACCATCTTTCTGTTAAATTTATTTTCTAAAATTTAAGCTTTCACTGATATCATTTTTCATTTATCATATTGCAAGATCAAAATTTACCAGGACTTCCGAAACGATGGCTCACCTTAAAGTTGGCGACAAAGGTAACAGATTTCAAAAATTAATTTCAGTTTTCTTCTCACTAAGACAACAAAAAGTTTTTTTTTTAAATTTTGGCATTAGATTGTGAATTCAATTGGATTTTACGGGAAATGAAAAAATCTGGAATTTTTAACGAAATTGTAACAAAAAGGGAGGACATAGCGGTTGAACTTAATATTGATCAAGAAGTACAAGATATAATGAATAAAAACTACAAACTACTTGACGAGGGAGCCCTTCCGATCATGAAAAAATATTTGGTGCGTTGGAGGTCTGCGTTAGCCAGCGAAGCAACTCTAGGAAAATTATTAACTGCATTAGATAATTGTAGTTTAGGGGATTTATCTGAAAAAGTGCGGGAATCAGATTTCTACAAGAAAGCGTCCAAAAAAGTACGAAGCGATGGTGCTGATGAAAAAGAAAAAATGTCTGACAACAAGACATTTGAAAGAGGTGAGCGATTATGTTTTAATCAAATGCTTGTAATGCAAGCACAAGTAAAATAATAGCAGATAAAATAATATTAGCAGAGCAGAATAGCGAGGTTGATGATGAACAGGGTATAATTTTGGAAAACGAGAAAATTGGAAAAGGTGAACTACTCTAATTGGATTGGCATATAATTTTTTTACTATTAAACATTTTTACTGGAAACGTGTTTCAGATGAATCAGCAAACCAAAAAAGCGACCATACTGACGGACTCGGAACTTGGTTATCGAAAACCATTTTAAAAACCGGAAAGATCACGAAACATGAGTGGAGTAGTAGAAGTTTTGTGGCTGGTGACAATTGTACAGTGGTACTGAAGAAACGGCAACACAATGAACCCAAAGTAAATATAATACACTATATATATAACAATACGTATGTATATAGTAATTAGCTAACATTAACTTGATATTCTCAGCTTGGCCAAGAAAAATATAAACTTCCAGGGAGACAAAACGGATACGCACTAATTCTAAATATAATACGCTATCCAAATTGTCAAGAACCATACAGATTTGGAGCTCAGTACGACTCCCTGAAGCTAACTCAACTACTGACCCAACTAAACTACGAGGTTTTTAAATTCGATGATCCAAACTACGTATACACTCAGTCAGATGTGGAAACAATCATTCGACAATTTCGGGACTTAATTCAAAAAAAGGAGATCAAACCTGCGTCTGTAATTGTATTCGTTGGTGGTCATGGAAAATACGGGAAAATTGATGTGTCTGAGGGGAAACCAGTAGATCTCTTTGAATCTATTATTTATCAATTCGATTTGAAAATCTGTGAAATGTTGAAAAACGTTCCAAAGATCTTCATTGTCAATAGTTGTCGGGTTCCCCACAGAATAGATTCGATTACAAACAAAATTGAGGATGCGGTTATTTGCTATGCAGCACTTCCGCAAAATTATGCTTATAGAAATCCAGAGACGGGAAGTCATTTTGTAAATTCTTTTGTAAAAATAGTAGCTGAAAATGCTCATATTACCCATTTTACAAGCATGATGAAAATGGTAATTCGACACCATACTTAATTTATGCTTACTTTTGGACAGAAAATAATATGTAGTTTACTATTTTTACAGGTTTCCAAAGACGTTAAAAATAAAGTGTTTCAACCCCCTGGGGAAACCCCTTCCAATGAACTTCAGCAACCAATGCATGAAAAATTGGGAGACTTTGGGAAACTTTATTTCAATGTGTATTAATTCATTTCTTAAATTCATAACTTAAAATGTAGTTAGCTGACATTATTTTAAGCTAGGTGGTTCTTAACTGTAACGACATTTGAAAGTGATTGGCTAAACATTTGGCATGTAAAATAAACAAATATTTTCATTTATTTTCTTTTGTTGAATCATTAAAATATTTCAAAAATTCATGATATAATTGTTTACTTATTTACACATAAACCTAACATTATACTCTTAAATTTTTGTTTGAAATAGAAAAAAATAAAAAAATGGGAAACGAATCGTAATATCCTGGTGTGCGTTCAAAATTGTTTTCTCTAAATACTGATTTCTGTAGTTGCAAAATCTCTTTAGTTTGAGTTCTAAAGAATATGTAATTAGTCATTTTAAAAGCTACGCTTACTGCATTCTTAAGTGTTCTCCATTTTTGAATACGACGATAAAAAAATGAAGTAATTTTTTTATTCCTGGTCGCCAAATGTAAAACATAGTTCTTTTCTCACAGTGGATGGGAAAGTTACTCTAATAAATACAAATAATGTAGTATTTTTGCAATATCTAAAAATATATTTTAAACTCACAATTAACAAAGGACGTTCTTATGATATTTTTGGCAACAAACAATTTTTGTTCAGATTAAGGTACTGTGAAAGAACTTAAAAAATATCTGGTTGTATCTTATTTTTTTTCAATATCTGCCGAGGGAAAAAATTCCCTTTAAAATATATATATCTTTTAACAAAGCTGGTAACTATCAAAATTTTATAGTAAAATTTTAAAGGTTTTAAACAGTAAAAGCTGATTTGTGTAAAAGCGAAGCCGATTTGGTGGCATGAAGCCAATTCTCTAACATTTTTACACAAATAACAAATGTCTCATTTTTAAAATTTAATTATGTTTTTCACTGACAAACCATCATGGAAGGATTATGCTAACTTTTACAATTATAGCATCGAAAAACAATGTAAATTTTTTAACAGGAGCTTTTTCACATTTCATTAATAACTTTGTTTTATTTTAAATCCAATATGTAAGTTCGTTCAGATAAAATCTAATTATGTAAATGAATCACTTACCATTTTACCACCTTTCCCATTTACCTTTCCACTACCCTACTAACTTGAGTTACTAGTAAGCTACCTAAAATTTGTATTGTAATTTTTTCGTTACATGTATATAGTTTGTTAAATAAATAATAATTATTTATTTCCAAGCAAATACTTTTATAATATTATAAATTGCTCCCAAAGTATTTCACTCGACTTTTTTGAGTAAGGAATAAGTTGATCTTAATTGGCCAAATAAAGCTCAAAAACATATAAAATTATTTTTTTATGCATTTTTGTGGTTTGAACTATTTTCAAATTATTGTGAAAAAAATATTTCATCAATTTAAATAATCAGTTAATCATCTAACAATACCTGCTAAACTACGAACAAAATGCTGCCACATTTTTGAAGGACAAAAATTAAATACGAACTTTCATCATATTACCATGCTTTACGTAAGAATATGGTAAGAATACAAGAAAGTCTCTGAAAATACACATTCCATTCCAAACTTTTAACCATGTTTTTGGTCATTTAGTTCCATTATCGTTGGTTGTCTTTAATTCACAGGGTGTTAATCTTTGAAAACATTACTAGTTTTAAAACATTTTAAAGGAGTTGAATGACCAGCTTCTAAGATTTTTTTCTAAACAAAATCATTCCTTTATTTTTTTGTCTGTTCATATTATAAACGTTACACAGTTCGGCATAAATATATTGTTTGTCTTTATATATTTTGCTAGTTCATAAAATTATTAATGAGAAGGTACTCCTTGTCAATAATAAAATTGTATTTCATGCATTTTAGGAAGCAATGTATGAGTAAAATACTAAAGAGGGATAAATAATTAAACATCAAGCAACAAAAAAAATTATGACCTATATCGTATTTACAGAGTCTAGATTTTTCAGGTCAGCCGAAATGCTTGGGTTGATGTAAGTTACAGCGTCTCGACAAATAACCTCTTTGGCGCCACTCGGGCAACTTTCTATGATTTTCTGTTTTAGGAAGTTTTCTGTTCTGAGTCATAGGAAGTAGCCCGAGTGGCGCGAAAGAGGTTCTTTGTCGAGACGCTGTAACATAAAAAAGTTACTGTACATTACCAAATCATTACAGAACAATTTATTGTGGGATCCAATGTTATACATTAAGTGACAACATTCTTACAAATTACTTTTCTCCTTTACAAATCTACTTGTAACAATACAATGCTTAAATACCATATTTTGTAATGATTTTCAGATTATATGGGGAAAAGTGAAGTTATGTTTTTATTTTGCAAGTATATAAATTATTCGAAATTTGACTGAATTCTTTTAAAGTTATCAGAGTTGGAGGGCAACTATCACTTTCATTTTTATAAGGTAAATTAGCAATGTACATGTCAACCTATCAAAAGAGTGGTACACAAATATATATGGTGTAATTTTCTTGTATATGTTATTATGGTTAATAGTATGTTTCACAGATAAATATTTTGTTCTGCACCCGATTTAAAGAAACTAAATTATCTTTTGGGCAAATTTTATCGTAAATAAAATAAAATAAATTTGTTCAACGGTTTATAAATTTAACAAATGCTTATATTTTTCTGTAAATATAAATTAGTTAGATAAACATGGTAGCAAGTTTATACGGAAGAGTTATAAATGAAATAGCAACTTTTAACTTGTTTTCATAACATTTCGGATTTATTTAAAAGATTTAACATCATTGATTTAAGTGTATGGAGAACTGACAAAAAATAAGAAAACTTGTTTTGCTTTGTACATTTCACATTTAATTCAAGTCTAATTTAAATCTCAACAAAACATTATCAGTGAATACATTTAAAACTTTAAAACCAAGTAAAATTTGTATTGGAAATAAATAAATATGAATAAGTTTTCTTATATTTCTAATCCTTGACAAATATATACATCTATTATACAAATAGATACGTTTATATAATAAGCGTTTGAATACATTTTATTTATTCGTTTATACAACGTTTTTAAACTAGACAATATTTTTACAAAATTTAATCACGTTAACGAAACACTAGCAAATCTTGCATTTCCACTTCCCCGACCTCCCTCATCCCCACCAGAATTACTCGTAAGCTGCCTTAATTCCCCATCATAAATTCTCAGCTCATGAACCTCTTTATTTTTCCAAAAAACCGCGTCTAAAGCAAATGCTATCACCATAAACGCTGTAAAAAATCCCCCAAAAAACAATTTAAATTTCTATCCCAAAATTTCCATCCAACCTTTCCAAAAAAAGTAATCTTGGAAAATTATTATTTTCCCTTGAAGTTAAATTACCTGCCGCCCCCAAATTATAAATGAATCTTAACGACGAATCATCATAAAGCCAACAATTTCCCATTGGACCCCCACCACCACCACCGTCTTCCGTACCATTCAAATGAGCATGTTTACAAGAGCCTTCTTCCCTTACCAAACAAGCAGCCTCTACAATTTAAAAAAATCTCAAAAACTAAAATAATCACCAATTAACTAACCATCAATTAAAATTTACCTTTAATTATCTTACCAAATAAACTACCAAAAACTATGGGACTCGGTATCAATGCAAATACACTTAAAATAAACAAGGTCAATCCAATAATCGCCGTTCTCTGATCTGCTTGCACCGCCCTACCAAAAAAATAATTATTTATCCAATTAATTAATCTCAATTAAAATTTTAAATTCAACTATTCATTTATTTTATTTTACTTGTATCCCAATAGCATCCTCCCCACAACCCCACTCCCCCTTAAAAACTGTGCCAAACACACAAAAACCAAAAAGGCCACTAATCCATTGCCGCACCCATCCCCCGGGCACCATCCCTCCACCAGAGTCACATTCCCCCCTTCCTCTCTCCCCCCTGCCAAACAACTACAATCCCCAAATATCCCACTCTCATTCCTCACACTCTCACAACCCGCATGACAACCACTGTAAAAAGTCGTCCCCGTATATAAATCACACACCGGTAAAGGGGGGCCCTTATCACATTCACAGTCTGCACTACAATGCTGCCCTTCCCCCCATTCCCCAACCCCTTGACCCCCTCCACCCCCAATAAAACTTACATCCATTTTATTTGTGGCGCACCCCAGGAACGACATTACCATTAAACTCACAATTTGCAGCGCCCCAACCACACAACTCCAATGGCTTATCTCTTTCGAGCTTGGCAAATATCTGGCGATGAAAGCGCCCCCTAGCATTAGTCCTGCAACTTGAAAGGGTACTGTGGATACCCCCGTAAGTAAAGCAGCGTCACTTGATTTCAGACGAAACATGAATTCGAGGTATTTCGGTAAAAATGTGAGATAACCTACTGAACAGAATATGTGGGTGATTGAGGAAAGGGTTAAGAGGAGGTAGACCTTGTTTCGGAGGAGACCTTGGAGGACGGAGGGGATGTTGAGGAGGGAGGGAAGTACATTGGCGGACTTGAGCTCAGCGCCCCCGAAGAAAGGGGCGAGGGAGGGGATGAGTAGCATTCCAAGACCGGTGTCATGGGTGAGGGAACGTTTTTTGAGGAATTCTCGGGGGCTTTGGTGGGGGAATAGGGAGAGGAGTAAGGTGAAGATGAGGAGGATGAGGGAAAGGGACAGCCAACCAAGCCAATAGGCGCCAAGATATCGGTTGTCGAGTTGGATGGGGACTTCGAAGGGATTTATGAAGGTGGAGAGGCAGGTCCAGGCGAAGAGGTAGCCGAAGAAGGAGCCGATTAGGCGGATGGAGAGGGTGATGGAAAAGATGCGGGGGATTTCGTTGGGGAAAATGGTAGTGGGCTCGGAAAAGGGGCCGCCGGAGAATAGGAAGAGCATGGAGGCTAGGCCGAAGAGGAGATTTGAGAGGAAGATGAATGTGAAGGAGAGCTTTCGTTGGAAAAAGATTTCGGTGTCGCAGGTGTGGTTTAGGTGTTCAATGGAACGGTGGCATAGGGGCCAGATTGAGATCATTTCGTCGTTTGCCAGGGAGTGAGGCAGTGATGGGGTTGGGGGGTCGTCTACTTCCGGTTGGGTTGGTGGGGGTGGAGGGGGACTAGAGGAGGGCGAGGGGGTGGATGCAGGTGTACTGGTGGAGAAGGTGGAGAAGGTGGATGTCAGGTTATCCTGAGGGTCTCCAGTGATAACTCTGATGGTACTAGCATTGACTGTAGCGCCCTCTGTTGTTGGAGAAGGTAAGGAAATGTTTTGAAGGGCTTCAGTGGATGTCACGAAGGGTATCACTGTGGTTGTCAAGGTAACTTGACGTCTTTGTAAATTGACAAGTGCTTCAACTTGTGGGACCTTCATTTCTTGGAACTCGAATCCCCCGTCGGGATCCGGTACTGTGATGAATGTGGGTTCTATTAAGGGGCCCTTTGGATTTATTAAATTTAGGGCGGTTTCCCCCGAGCCCATGAAGAAATGCGGGGATGCCATGAGAAAACAGGAAATGGAGGTTAGGAGACAGCCAAGTACTAAAAGTTTGTGGCGGTGACGCCGTAAATTAAAGTAGGAGAAGAGGACGGCGATTAGGATTTGGGCGAGTTCGTTTGAAAATAGGAGGACACCTTAAAATAATTTAATGAATAATTAGGAAACAATTTATATAAAGAATATTTAAATGCGTGGATGGTGACTGACCGGAAGTGATGCTATCCATGTGAAATCGTTTTTCTATTGTTGAAATATTAGCTGTGTAGTAACTCCAAACGGAGGCGTGAAGTACCCCGACAATTGTGAAGATCACGGAGAATACTGACTTATTTGCAAATCTTTGAAGGAAATGAGGTCGCCATGTGAAGATACCGCAGCGGGTGTCACGTTCATGGAGCATTGAACGTAATTCGGGGCCTTCACCACCTGGACTTGGACTGGGTTCCCCATTTTCGTTTCCGGTTTCAAAAGGATTATTTTTTTCAAAGGAAGATTTGTGAAATGGATTGGTACGGTCGTAGACGGTATCTTCGTCTTCACTATTTCTTTGGGGATCGTGGTCCCCATCTTGTTGAGCTATGTCCATCCACATTTGAGCTAATTGTATTTAAATTTTATTGCTTTGTTTTCCAAAAAGAAGGAAGGAAGTTAATTTTAATGGTTACACATTTTATTAATGTCAGTTTATAAGATTGTTACACTGACAACTCATTATACTAGTAAACAGTGTTCCAGGAATGTTATTTTGAAAAACTTATGCACCATAATGTATCGTATTACATGGTGCAATTTACATTATGATTTATCATTTCTCAAAAAATAATGGGGTTGTTCATAATTTACGTCACGAAAAGCAAAGTCATACGTATAAATTTCAGTCCACATATTTATAACATAACATAATATAATTTTATGTAAAGTGAATATTCCATTTATTAAAACATTGTTTATAGATAGCAAGTTTATAACAAGTATTTTTTGTAGTTATTTTTTTATGAACGCCCCCCTATCTCTGCAAAATATAATCTTTTTGATTATCTCATATCGTATCACAATTATATTTAGTGTTGGCTCATTTGACTCATTTGACTACTGCTTATTATTTTTTATCACCGTGTCACCAATTTCAATGTGATAAGCTTGCACTATATTATTGATGCATGTCATATTTAAAGTAACGTGCGAAATTTATATTGCACGTTACACGTTTATATTAATTTATATGCATATTACTACTTACCCACGAGCATACGAGCATAAAAAGATTAAGTTAAAATACAATGCTTATCTTACCAAGATAATCTATTGTGTACACACACCAACATACACTACATTCACGAAGCAAGTATTCAAATATGCATGGGTCCAAAAAACGGTCACAAATCCACACAGTTAAGTTATCACTGATTTTTATGCTTAATTCACTAAAATTCTCCGGTGACGTAAGCTGGATTTTTTTAAAAATAAAAGTACAAATCATTTCATTTAAAAATCCCACAAAAAATTGTAATACTGCAACGACCTTAAATTTCTAAAACGTTTTATTTATTCAATTCGACTTGTATTTTAAAGCTTAATATAATACACACAATTAAAGGAATATCAAAACTTATAAACTATTTTTCAGACTTTTCATCATTAAAACATAAATTAACAAAACCTCCTCCACCACCCACTAGTTTGTCACCTGTATTATTACTGCTGCTATTTAAACTATTTTTGTTATTATGTGAAGAAAATGATGTGGTAAGGTTATTATCATCTTCATTAGTTTTATGGCAGCTACTACTCAAACTATTCTTCTTATTCATTTCATTTTCTAGCTGGGCTTCTTCTGGCTCTTTGTATAATTCCATGTCTTTCACGTAGTAGAGCACTAGACAGTCTAAAAGACCTCCAATTAGGGTGAACGCTAATTGAAATGGAAAACATTCCAAAACACAAAAAAATGTTAATATATTCACACACCAAAATATACCAAAATTATGGGGCCATTCACAAAATACGTCTACCCAAAACATTCGATACTCTTTTTCTCTAAAAACTCATCAAATCTTGCAATTCGAATTTTGAATTTCGAATTCGAAAAATACGAAAATTTAAAAATATTTAAAAATCTGAATATCGTATATTATGCATGGCCCCATAAGTTAATTTAATGACTTTATTTTTTTTACCTGCCGCTGTCAAGTTGAAAACGTATCTCAACTGCTGCCCATCATAAAGCATACAATTGCCTTGTTTATTGCCACAAGCTGATCTTCCCCATACTAAACACACGTTATCTATTATAAAATACAAAATCATAATTAATATTCAGTTTAAATATAAATCAGTTTTTTAGCGACGTGCTCATCATTCTAGCTTCTTAACATACATATTATACAATTTTTTTCAAGGTCGAATTTTTGTATTTTGTCCTGTAAACTTACCAATTATCCTCCCAAATAAAATCGGACTTGGTAAAAACGCGAACAAACTAATCATCAAAATATTCAGTCCTATACTTAACGATCTATCTTTTAACTCCACACATCTATAACTAATCAACATATTTCCAATTCTTCCCGTAGCCTCAAAAAATTTAATTGCTGCGCTAATTCCCAAAAATAGTATAAAAATTCCAGTACATCCACCCGCACAATTTCCCAATTTAACTTGAGGACCTCCTTCTTCCTTTAAATTACCTCCTCCACCCACGCATTTACAATTTCCTATAAAATCCTTCCCATCATATTCCGTACATCCTGCATGACAAGCTGAATAGTAAACTGTATTCGTTTCTTCATAGCAAACTGGTAAAATTTTACTCGTTTTACAGTTACAATTCGAATTACACTCTGTAGTCAAATTCCACGTGTTATCTTGGCCACTCTTAGATCCAAAATTTATAGTGCCTACATCACAACCTATTTGAGTAAACGACACTATAACGGCAACACTCACAAAAGCTATTATAACGTTCCATCCCGCCAATTTTCTGGCAGAAGGTTGAAATTTCGAGATTAAAAATCCAGATAGCATCATTCCACTACTTTGAAATAATATTCCTACTCCTCCTGATATTATAGAGGCGGAACTAGCAGTTTGCATGAATATCGTTTCCAGATATTTTGGCATGTAGGTCCAATAGCCTATTCCAGCAAATAGGTAGAATACTCCGGCAAGTATATTGAAAAGATTGACCTTATTCCTTAAAAGAGATTTTACAGCTATTGGAATATCTTTAATTTTTGGAATGGTTTCAGGGCTGTTGATTTTTGTAGGGTCTACAGATTTCTGGTGTTTTCGACGAAGTCGTCGCGGAAATAAGGCAATAAAGCTGGACATGATTAGCATCGATGTTCCAAATATTACCCAGCCTCTGTAAAAAGTATATAAACGACATTTAAATATAGCAAAAATATATCATCTATATTCCATCTAAAATAATTAGGGCTACAAGTTAATAAGAAAACCAAATATTGGCCTCAGCATTAAATTATTTTCATAAAAACGTTCATATATTTTTATATAACGTTTAGGTCTAATGTCATTTTTCTTAACTTCAGGACCCTTTAAATATTTTGGGTGTCTAAATTAACTTTAAATTGTTAAATTTAATGATATATTTTAATTATAGATTTAATTATTTTTATCTTACAGCCACCAAGCCCCAATCCATCTGGGATCATCCGGACTAATTATGGGTGTCAGCATTGGATTTACAAACATTTTTAATGTTCCACTTGCTATAACAAAGCCAATGGCAGGGCCCACCAAACGAAGTGACATGGTACACCCTAAAAACAATTTTACAAACGTAAAATAAAAACGGATAAGCATCTTATCTAAGCATATATGATTCAGACATGAAAACGGATGTTTATACATTTATTTTAGTTTTTTTACCTAAAACTCTTGGCATATTATTTCTTGAAGTGTTATCATCCAAGTAGGGCCCACCCAAGCTGAAAAAGA